>JAFMOD010000210.1:2762244-2809495 GCA_019802435.1 Corydoras maculifer
ATATATATATATATATATATATATATATATATATATATATATATATATATATATATATATATATATATATATATATATATATATATATATATATATACACACATACATATACATACACACACACATTCACAAACATACATACAGACACCCACAGTCAAAAGATAGTGGGATGCTTGTGGGAAGGCACCAGGAGTGGATGATTATATTTACAATATATTTCGTGAGCTGCAGTTTTGCAGATGGCAATGTCTTATTTATGAGCAACATCAATGGAGAATGACCAGATTGGTCCAGGTTGACCGAAACGTTACAGTAATTTATAACCCTTATGGAGAACTGATATAAACAGAATAGCCTTTCATAGAGCACATCCAATATTGAGGCACATGACTTCACCCATCTTTTTTTTTTCCCAATCATTGGTGAGATCAATAAGATCAAGATACACATTTTGTTGGTGATGTGAGAGTCAGTGAGCTGGGTTCATGCAGGACGGCCTTCAAATTTGAACCACCTTTGGATCGAGACAATATATCATGCAAATTTCGTAAACACTTGGAGGGGGAGGGGAGGATTTATCCCAGTGGTCAGAAAGTAAAACACAGTGAAATACCCAGAACAAAAAAATTCTATATGGATTCAGCCATCAAGCCTAAATTTAAAATTGAGTAACTTCATGGTCATCTTAAGTTATACTGTGAATAAATCATGGCCTAACAACACCTCTTTCCATGATGTATTTACAATAAAGCCGCACTCTCGAACCTTTTTGCTTTATTATAAACTGTACTTCATGACTAATTTTAGTTTACACTTATGGTAAGCATGCATTTGCTGTATTGGTGTCATTCAAATGAACAGACTTGTGGGTTTAAGCCGAGATGTTTGCTCGTTAGCATGCTTAAAGGCAGACAGGCAGACATGAAGCCATCTCTGAAGAAGTTCTTGCCCTCCCTCTTCCTGTTTCTCTGTGTTCCATTCACGTCTCACACTCACATTTCAAAGCCTCGTAGGGAAGTAAAGAGGAGAAGTGCAGACAGGGGATTTAATCGCCTGGATTACGTGGTTTTAAATTATTTTGTATTATTTCCTGCAGCCATTTTTAATGATCACAGGCAAAAGTAAAAGCCAGCACTGGCTTTTACTTTACCCCTTATACCACCCTCCACTATTAGCGCTTTTGTCAGGACAGGGGGTAAAAGGGGAAGGGTGATCTGAGAGGAAGGAAGAAAAGGGGAAAAAAAGCAGCATTTTCTTCACATCAGCCCCCGCGGTTGAGCCATCCCTGAGCAAATGAGAGTTCTCCCAGGCACTCGCGTGCCTTAGGGGCAGATCATAAACCCATTTCCGTCGGTCCCGCTACTTCATCTTTCGTTCTTAATGTGAGTCATACGGTTTTATTACTCAAAGCGTGTTCACCATTCCCTTCACACTACCCGGTCCTAATGGCTTTTCACGTTGATCTTTCAACCCTCAGGAAGGCTCTTTTTGAAGAGAGCAAAGGCGTCTTAATGTGCAAAACGTGGCTACAAGTAGCTTCGTATACCACATATCAAATGTCATTATGCCATATGTCATAATTAATATCACTCTTGTTTGATTGAATCATAATTTCATTTCTGTTTAATGTCGTCAGGAATTCAGAAACGTCAGTACTCATGATGATGTCACATGAAATCACTGCGAAGACTGCATTGAAACAAGGACCATCCTGGACATTTCATCATAAAGCATGTAGACACAATCACATTCACACCTTGGGCAACTTATTACCTCTGACTCACCTCACTTATAGATCAGAGGAGGTCTTGAAGAAAACCTATGCATAAGGGAGAACATGCTAAATCCAAACAGAGGACTCTGACTGCCTGCCTAGCATTTGAGCTGAGAATTTTCTAGTCTGGTCTAATCTCATTATCTTCTGCTTAATCCTATACAAGGGAATATGGTTGCAGGGGAAAGGGGTTCCCCATGCCCATACAGGGAAGAACGTTTCAGGTGGTCACAGTTACACCCAGGGCAGAGCGGCTATATTCTAGTCTCTCTCTCTTATATATACTTGGGCCAGACTTGTAATGCAAACAGGGACGCTGATTTAATTAAACGTGACACACAAACAAAATCAAAGACATTGACATTCCTTAAATCAAGATGCAAGGTGTCCGGTTGACGGATCGATAAAGAGTGCTAAAATAAAGTCCTTGGTGTTTTGTAAAAAGGAAATATACCTCTGCAAGCTTCCGAAGACTTAGTGTGTCAGATTTCAAATTAATTACATTTTCATTTGGCAAAATCTTTTATCTAACGCGACTTACACGTATCCCAAATTGGTTGGGATCAGAACACAGGGTTGGCACAGCGCCCCCTGGTTCAATGAGAGTTAAGGGTCTTGCTCAAGGACCCACATTGGAAATGTCAGTGAACCTGGGATTTGAACCCACAACTTTCAAATTGATAGCCCAACACCCTCCCATAATTAAAGCAATGGTGTGTTTTTGTAACACACACACAACTTGTGCGGGATGCATACAACATTCTGATAAAAATGTATGAAAAGTCTGCAACAAGCTAAAGAGGTGTACCATTGTTTCCAAAGCTTTCCACAACAACACAACAGCGAACAGTGTGACCCTTGTGCACCAGTCCTTAGCTCACTGTGGCATGAATTGGATCACCCACATTACTCCCCTGATCTCGCCCCCGCTGACCCGTTTCCTCTTTTAAGGAGGTAATGAAGGGATCAGGGTTTTATGGACGTCTCAGAAAGTCAGACCTGTGTGACTGCAACTCTGAAAGCAATTTTACAAAAACGACTCGTATGAAAGTTTCAGCCGTACCGATGGCAAACGTGTCGCGTGGTGAACTTTACTCAGAAGTCTGATGAAAATTTTCTCTACATATTTTCAGTTTTGGCCAGCACTTAGTCATTTTGTAACAGTCCTGTCTGGCCTCCTCTGAAATGAAGTGTTGAAATCTTTGGTACAGATAATAAACCAAGTAGAAAGAGTTGAAACTGGACTCAACCTGCTCCACCATGCAGCTTCACACAACACATCAGGATATTGATAAGATCAAAAAGTTATTGCTTTTACCTTTGAAATATTGGGTTTCCCAAGGGAGGTGTGTGTCATGTTCTAAATGTATATGCTGCACTGTCAGACAGCTCCTGGAAGGCTGGGGTTAGCTGACAGTAAAGAATCACTTCAATAAACAGAAGAAATAAACAGAATGCCACTGAACCACTGCCATCTTTACTGAATACGTGTCTGATCTTACCAAGCCAACAGTTAAAAATAACAGCCACAACAACACTAACAATACAATACAAATACACAAATAAAAAAAAACATGAAATAAAAAGTATAAAAGCATATCTAAGTGTCTTTAACCAATAGCTACTGTATTTTGTGTACATTTATAAACACATACATGTATGTAAGATGATCTGGGGTTTCTTGTACTTTTTGTGTGGTTTGCATGTTCTCCAGCCCTCTGACTCGCTACAAGCAAGAAATGTAAATTGCTAAAAACTTCCTAGAGTGTGAATATGTATGTGCATCTGCATTAGGAAGGCTTTATCAACAGTACAGGGTGTTTCCTCATAATTTGCCAAATAAGTGCGGACATAACTTTTAACAACCCAATGTGCAATCAAAAATATTTATATCTTGGTGCTGACTTTTTTGTACCTGGTCATGTCTTATGAATATAACATATTTAAAAGTCATAATTTGCGTTTTACATATTCTTGGAATGCGGGAGGAAAGTGGAACTCAGCAGATTAAGACAGTTCTGGGTCTTTGTGCTAGTGAGGACGTAAAGCTCCAAGACCACCATTGGAAAATAATATTTCCCCAACAGAGAAGAATAGTTTGAACATGATGCAGAAAGCTGTATAGCTATGGACATTTTGTGGCAATCAGAAGAGAACATTTCAGATGCAGGACAGATTGTTGGACACACACTCACACAAGCACCATTTTGGAGCAGGCAATTTATTTTAAATCCATGTTTTTAGACTGTGAGTGAAAACCCAGAGAAAACACACATGGAAACTCCACCCGGGATTCAAACCCTGATCCCCAGCGCTGAGAGGCTAAAGCACCTATTGTCCTCAAAGGAGCTGATAAAGATAAGGGAGATCAATAATAAGTCAGAAGTCATGGTTAATGAGGAAGAGATCAAGCAGTTAAAGGTTCTCTATATTAGCTGAGCCATGGGGAATAGATGAGCCCCTATATAACCCAGTTTTATAAAGTAACTCTGCAGGGGTAGAGCCCATCTTTAAGCTCATGTCTCCCCAGCGGCAAACCAGGAAAATTGCTGGGAAGCATTCTAATCCGCATCAATTGTCTAGGTCCAACAATGAGAGCACTTGAATGTAGTTTATTGTTAAATGTGGCCATCGGGACCCATTGGTAGAGCACACACTTATGGTGCATTACAGTGGTTAAATTCAGAAGCCTCTGTCCTTCGACAGCATTGTCCACTGTGCAACGATAGACTGTGGTCTCAGCAGTAAGTTTGAGTATAAAGTGGTAAATTCTATAGGTTGTCCTATAAACACAAATAATTCTGTCTTTTTTCTAACTATTTATATTATTTGAATAAATTTAGTGAATTGTGGAAGCTAACAGGACAGGGAGTCATTAGTATTACATTTAGCTATTTCTTTGTTACCTAATGTAAGGTACACCTTATTGTTTTTTATTGTCATATTATTTGTAGGTGGCAGGGTGATTTAAGGTTTAGCTGGTGATCTAGGTTCGAATCCCAATCTGGGTGGAGTTTTCATCTTTTTTTAGAAGTGACTGCAGTTGATAAGGAAGGGATTCAACAAACAACATCAAGCTGTAATTAAGAATCAGGTATATAAAATGCCTTAGGCACAAAAACCACTAAAACGTATTCTGTTATATATTAAAACAACTTACGTTGACAGGTTTTGGTTTCCAATCAGGGCATTAACACAATATTTTTATTGATACAATATATATTATCAGGGCTGAGCTACAGCACTAATGAGTCACACGTGTAGTCCTCCTGGAAGGTGTAGACTGGAAATGTTGACCTCTGTTGGTTATTAGATGTAATAGCACGTGGGAATGCGGGTTTCCAGATTATTTTGGAAATTAGAGCTATATTGAATGAGCTTTTCTTTCTCTTGGGGGAAAATACGTTTTAAGTAAAGTATATATATTTTACTTTTAGGTATAAATGAATTGGAATTAGTACATCATAACAGTTTTCAGAGGATTTCATGTTCTAATATGACTGTGCTTTTGTAAATGGTAAATTAAAGGCTACAGGACTTATGTGAAAACAAGATATATGAAATAGCACAATGATTATAATCTCAAATGTAAGACATTTAAACCCCAAATTACTTTCTGATTACTGTTGGCTGTATGTACTCTATGGCCATCAACATACGATGGTGTAGTAGTTATCCTGTTAGCTTCTTGGTGCTGAGGATCTAGGTTCAAATCCCAATCTGGCTGGCATTTCCACATCCTCCTTGTGATAAAGGAAGCAACAATGTGAATTGGTATTGGAAACGCACACACGGACTCTTGCCCTTTTTTATCAAATAATTATATATCTGTGAATGGGTTTCACCTGGTATGGGACATTATGGGCCGGTTCGATTTTATTTTAAAACATATATGTTTTAAAATGTTGCTGGTATAACTTTAAAGTATATTTCCACATATTCTACTTATTTTCCTGACCCTGTGTGCAATGCATTAGGCCTTATGACTTTCTGAGAGGATGGCCCTGGTGCACGCTGACAGAAGATACATAAATGTAAAAAGGAAAAGGTAGTGGAGTAATGTTTACTGCTTTAACATTATTTTAGGGTGTCAAGATGGAAATGGAAATTTAAAATACATTTAAAATAATGGAAAGTTTACTCTTATTTTGGATGCAGTGCGTGCACAAATTGACTCTCTAAGGTGAAGACGGGGGGAGGGGGGGGTTCTCAACTTGCCATTTTAGCAGTATCCTGCACTGGCAAATTAAAGTTTATTTATATAACACTTTCTAGAGTACAGAACATAGATAGCAACTTCACTCGAATCCAAAAACAAGTACGTAGCAGACAAAACACAGCTCATACATAATATACAGGAATCCATTAAAAAAAATTAATTAAACTAAACTAGAAACTCAAGCAACGGTAACAAGCAGCAAGCCACAAGGAGAGAGGAGATTAGGAATTATAGGAATTATTGAATTATATATCAGACTAGCCGCTTAAAAACAGAAACAAGGTTTTAAAATTACAACAAAATGTTTTTTTCTTTTTTTTTACCATTTAAGCTCAGTTATGTAAATTATTTATTATAAACAATTTTTACTTAATAAGGAGCATTTAGCATTTAGCGTTTTTTTTTTTAAATGGATGCTTATTGTTTATTTTCTCAGTTCCATTTACTGTAAAGATGAACTTTGTACTTCTGTAATTCCAGACTGTAGTCCTTCTGTTTGTGGATGACTATACATACTGTGTAAGTCACCTTTACTCTGTACTCTAATGGTCAGGACCCCAATAGTACCACCACAGAGCAGGTATTATTTGGTCAGTGCATTATTCTTATTAGAGCAGTGTCACTGCAAAGCTGCCAATAATCCACCACCCAAATTAAACATGTTCTGTGATGGTCCTGACAGCCTACAATTGTCAGACCATCTATATATGTTCATATTATGTATATATCATGTATATATTATGTATATACATTTATACATATCACTACTCAATGCACCGGTTACTGTTATTAATGCACTTTATGGAAATAATGTATATATTACACTTCTGGTTAGATGCTAACTACATTTCATTGGCCCTGTACTTGTCCTCTGCACAATGATATTAAAGTTGTAGCTATTCTAATCTAATCTATAGTTGACTAAATATATATATAAATATATATATATATATATATATATATATATATATATATATATATATATATATATATATATTTGTGATGATTTATAATCATCACTGCTTGATCAAGGATATTATTTTTAGCACAGTTTTAAATCAAATATAGTTCATATGTTAGTTTTAATTATTAAACTGGTTTTATTTTGTACAAGGTTCAAATCTGTATTTAAAATGATCAGACTGTGTTATGTGACCTCTTCCTTTGAAGCATTTTCTGCAACAGTTATAACCTGGAATTCATCTATAAGCCTTTCAAACATGTAATTGGCTTTTTTGTATTCATCCTTGAAGACCGTCTCAGGCTCTTGAACATGGAAAGTCTGTGAACAGACTTTAAATGTACTTCAGATCCAATACCCAAGGACATGCGGACAAATGTCTGTAATCTGCACCATCGTTGTTCAGCAATGCATTTTGGGTTATTGTTTTGTTAAAAAGGTAACCATTTTCCCAGTGTGTAATCGGGTGCTCAGAGTCTTAATGTATTTTCCATGGAGATAGTATTTATTGAAAAATGAACATGCTGTTGTACACATGTATACATGCATTATGTCACACTTTACAGAGCTGGATTGCTAAGACATAAGTCCAGCCTACTCTTGTTTTATTTCATGTTTTCATCGGGCAGTTATTTCACAGAACATAAACCATTTTCAATGCATTTACAGTTTTAAGGATATGTTACACAAGAGCGGAATACTGACTACAACTAAGAAATAATCAATCAACAACAAATTAATTATTCCCTTTTGTTTACACTATTGTAGAGGACCTGGAGATGTTGATAATACTGTTTATGTTGGAAGAATAATGAGTGGATGGTCGAAGAATAAATTAAAAAATAAAAAAAAAATTAAAAGATGAATGCTTTTCATCAGAACTTGAAAAGTTCAAGTTCAAGTTCAAGTTATTTATTTATATAGCGCTTTTTACAACAGTACATTGTCACAAAGCAGCTTTACAGAATGAAAAGCCTTTAAACCCCCAAAGAGCAAGCCGAAGCGACAGTGGCAAGAAAAAACTCCCTTTTATGTTGTTATTCAAGGAAGAAACCTTGGGAGGACCAAGACTCAGTGGGGGACTCATCCTCCTTGAGCGGCCAGGCAGCAACAACAATGTAGGCCCCCCCCCCCCCCCCCCCCCCCCCCCCCCCCCCCCCCCCCCCCCCCCCCCCCCCCCCCCCCCCCCCCCCCCCCCCCCCCCCCCCCCCCCCCCCCCCCCCAACACTTATTCCCTGCCAAAACACCGGTACAATAGAGACACCTCTGCAAAGACGTTTCAGTGCTACTTAAACATACAGTCACGCACACAAACACTATATAGGGGCAATTTGAAGCAGCCAATTTACATTGAATGTATGTTTTTGGACTGTGGGAAGAAACCAGAAAACCCAAAAGAAACCCACCCAGACACGAGGAAAACATGGACTGAATCCCAGAGCGGGATTCGAACCTGGATCCCCAGCCCTGAAGTAGACCACAAGCCACCTTGTCGCCCCTTAAGCCATTGCAATGGCTAAAATTAATTATAAATATCTCAGAAAAAACATAATCAGGCTTCAACAGGGATGCAATTATCAAATTCAATATACAGTATAATACTCCTAGGGTTACTTTCTCAGAGTCAGATTTAAGTTTTAAGAACTTACATATTCATCTGTTAAATTGGAGGAGAAAGTGTAAAAAGAGTTGCACAATATTCAGTGAGAAAAACAAATGGGCCGCGTCACAGCTCTTCATCTTGTTATATCACCATAATGAGAGTGTAGAAAGAGAAAGGAAGACGAAAAAAAATCCCCCCAGAGAGACATCAAAATGCATTGAGGTCACGGGAATTTATGCTATGAAAATGGCTTGTGCTACGCAGCAGACGCGGTCAGATTCGTTATCTGCTTCTTTGCATGGCAAATGAAGCATTCTCAATCACTCTCTATTATCGCTCACAAAGCCATGCCCACATCCCGTAGTGCTATCACATTTAATCAATTCCCCAGCCAAGCATTGTGAAATTAAAATAAATCATTGAATACGATTTTCAGATTCAATTGGAAGTAAATGAAGCTGCCTGATGAAGGCAAAAGTACGCATCATTTTCCCAATAAGACCCAGTTTAGATATGAGTAAGCTCGGAAGAATAAATTAGTCAGATGATAACCAAAGTTATATAAGAGCCGAGATGGAAAATTGGATAATGTTTGAATGGTACAATTCCACTCAGCTTATAATTACTCATTTATATAGCCTTTCATCAGTAAACACATTAGTCAGAATCAATAGCAATGTGGCCACGGTGTGTCGGCTGCTTGATTTATGCCAGATTGACTTCCAGGAGCCATAGTAGTCTTTTAACACAAACCTGGCTAAGAGCCCCATTGCACTCATTGTATATTGAACTTATGTTTTTTTTCCAGCACAGCTGGACCCAACCTGTAATGTTCTTTACTGCAATTATTAAAAGGTAACTAATAATTAGTAGTTCCGATGAATAGACATCCTTACAGCTCATAAAGACGTCTTACTTCTGCTTTAAACAAATAGTTCTTTCCTTTTTAAGTGTGTCACTGTGCAAAAAATAACAGCCATGAAGCCTTCACTGTCTTGCATGGAACAAAGTAACCTATAATTAGATGTTTTAAAGGCTCAGCTATAGGAGGCAATAACTGAAAAAATTATTTTATTAATAATAAATAAAAGTTTAGCTGCATTCTTGAGAAACCAAGGATTGACGTTAGACACTTAATGCTTTTCATTGGTTTTAACACCATCCATCCATCCGTCCATTATCTTCCGCTTGTCCTGGGTTTGGTTTGCGGGGGCAGCAACCGAAGTAGGAAGACCCAGACCTCCCTCGCCCCAGCCACCTCCACCAGCTCAACTGGGGGAACCCTGAGGCGTTCCCAGACCAGCTGAGAGATATAACCTAAGGTTTTAACACAACAGCAGAAAAATTCCAGCTTCTGTTGTCCCATGACCTTCTTTCTGCCCAAGGCATGAAATGTTCCAGCTTACAAAGGCTGCACACTTTCATCAGATGCTAATTAATTAATGTGATACTGTCATTAAGGACCATATAAGATTTGAAATGTGGGCCATGTTTGGTGGATTACATTACCATATGTCTGTCAGCTGTTTTTTGGGACATGTGGGCCTATTAATTATTTGCATATGAAGACTACCTTTTGCTCACATACAGATCGCCAGTGCCATATAGGCCAGCTTTGCCATATCTCAGAAATTATTAATGACATTTATGTTTATTAATTAGATTAATCCTGGGTCCTGTCCTGGGTGTATCTGCCCAGCGCCCGAAACGTTCTCCCCTGGATGAGCATGGGTAACCCCACCGCGACCCTAATATATATGAATATATAATAATATAAGAATGAATGAATGTTTATTAATGTCTAATCTCATATTTTTAAGGCTATATTTAACAGTATTTATGTTACATGACCTCAGTTAGAGTCGTGAGACTGTATAGCAACAGATAAGCCACATGTTGGAAATCTCCCCTGTATCTGATATCAGTGAAGTTATATCAGTGTGGCTGGAAATATCTTACAATTACATTTCATCGATAGATCAGAGAACCCAGAATAAGTCATTAATTAAATGTGCTGTGAGATGAGCACATGATTTTTTTTTTTTTTTTGCACTGTGAGCTTTTATTCAAACGTCATTAGCACTTAGATTTTTCTTAATGTATGTATTGATTTGTCCTTGTGTTTGATCAATACCTTTGAAATATATGGAAGTTCATTTGAATATAAATAACGAAAACATCAGCCAGACTGGGTTTACCTTTTAAATTCCAATAAGCCCAATTTATCTTAAAGCAGTACAATTATTCTTTAGAATGTAAATAATTATAAGTGTAACGTGAGCTGGTCATCATTACATCACGTTTAACCTGCATTCTACTTAATCCCATTCTTTCTTTTTGTAAATTTAATAACACTAGCCACTTGGCCCAGCTTTGCTGGGGATTGTGATGACGCAAAATTATTAATTTCCATGTAATTATGTGGCAACATTAAAAGAGGTTGTAAGCTTGTGGTTAAGAACCAGTCTGCGAATTGAACGTCCCTGGTTTGATTCCCAGTCCCACCAAGTACTATGGCTGAAACAGCCATGGATAAGACACCTAACCCCAATTGCTCCCTGAGCACCACCGCTCCGGGCATGTGTGCTCACTTTGCTAGTGTGTGTTTTACTACCTGGATGGGTTAAATGTTATGAGTCAAATCCCTCTGTGTGTAAGCACTGAAGGCAAAATAGATCACTTTATTTCACTTTAATTGGTGCCACTGCACTTTCATTCATTCATTCATTATCTCCCGCTTATCCTCTATTAGGGTCGCGGTGGGGTTCCCCATGCCCATCCAGGGGTGAACGTCTCGGGCGCTGGGCAGATAGATCCAGGACAGGGCGCCAATCCATCGCTGGGCACACACTCACTCACACAGACACACTCTATAGGGGGCAATTTTTTTGAGAATTCAATTAACTTGATCCATGTCAATTGACTTGATCCATGTTTTTGGACTGTGGGAGGAAACCGGAGAAACCCACGCAGACACGGGGAGAACATGGAAACTCCACCCAGATGGGGATTCGAACCGGGAATCCCTAGCGCTGAAAGGCGAAATTGCTAACCACTAAGCCACCGTGCCGCCGCCACTGCACTTTTAAAATAAAAATCCCTCAAAGTTAGACAGAACCTGACTCTTAAAGGCAACGGCAAGTTACAAGCTGATTGGTTTACTGCACGTGACACCCAAAACACCCTCCATTCATCCATTATCTTCCGCTTTATCCTATATCGTGGGGGGGGTCCCCATGCCCATCCAGGGGAGAACGTTTCGGACGCAGGGCAGATACACCCAGGTCAGGGCGCCAATCTATTGCTGGGCACACACTCACTCACACAGACACGCACACTCTCTATATAGGGCAATTTGGAGAACTCAATTGACTTGATCCATGTTTTTGGGCTGTGGGAGGAAACCGTAAAACCTGGAGGAAACCCACGCAGACACGGGGAAAACATGGAAACTCCACTGGGAATCCCTAGCGCTGAGGCGAACCACTAAGCCACTGTGCCGCCCACACCCAGAATACACCTCTCTTAAATCTTCTGCTAATAATTCATTCATTCATTCATTATCTCCCGCTTTATCCTATATTAGGGTCGTGGTGGGGTTCCCCATGCCCATCCAGGGGAGAACGTTTCGGGCTCTGGGCAGATAGACCCAGGACAGGGCGCCAATCCATCGCTGGGCACACACTCACTCACACACACACACTCTCTATATGGGGCAATTTGGAGAATTCAATTGACTTGATCCATGTTTTTGGACTGTGGGAGGAAACCAGAAAACCCAGAGGAAACCCACACGGACACGGGGAGAACATGAAAACTCCACCCAGATGGGGATTCGAACCGTGAATCACTAGCGCTGAGAGGCGAACGTGCTAACCACTAAGCCACTGTGCCGCCCCTAATAATTAATTGATTTTAAAATTCAGCCTTTATCATTTCCAGCTACATCTATATGCACAGCAAAAGTGTATATAGACTGAAATCTCTGAAGATGATTTTTACGTCGTCGCAGCACCTGAAGCCCAAAAGCACATCAACATGACATTCATTTGCACCTTCTGAAGAAAACACCGGTTGCTCTGAATGTCTATTTTTCTTGCGATGTCTTTTCTCCCTCTCCGTCTCTATCTCTCTCTCACTCTCTGCCTCTCTCTTGCTCGTATTTCACAAGGCTGTAAGGTATGTTTTCCATAATTGATCTATGTGCATTCACCTTCTCCTATCTTTTCTTAGACCTCTTTCAGGCATCTCTTCTTCTTGCCACATTTTACATTATTACAAGAGGAAATTACTTTGCAAGAGTGCTACAAAGCTGAAACACGCTTTCTAATGTCAACAAAGCTGAATGTATGATGAAATGTAATAAGCAGTGATAAGCGAGGATAGGTAACAAATGTACCCCAGACCTTTTTATGCATAAAGTCTTGTATAAACCCTCTGACACACTCCTGCTTAAATCATAAATTTGACTTAACTAATTCTGGGTGGCACGGTGGCTTAGTGGTTGGCATGTTCTCCTCTCAGCACTAGGGATTCCTGGTTCGAATCCCAATCTGGGTGGAGTTTGCATGTTCTCCCCGTGTCCGCGTGGGTTTCCTCCGGGATCTCCGGTTTCCTCCCACAGTCCAAAAACATGAACATGAACATGGATCAATTGAGTTCTCCAAATTGCCCCATATATAGTGTGTCTGTGTGAGTGAGTGTGTGCCCAGAGATAGATTGGCGCCCTGTCTTGAGTGTATCTGCCCAGCGCCCAAGACGTTCTCCCCTGGATGGGCATGGGGAACCCCCCACGACCCTTAGAACCCCCCCAGGCCCTATTCAGAGGATAAAGCGGAAGAAAATTGATGGATGGATGGACTTAACTAATTCTAAGTAAGGGTGGTTTGCTGGTGAAGCATCTGCACTTCTGCTTTACAACAAGTGGGTCATGGGTTCAATTATCAGTTGGCTGAAAGCAGATGGTTTCTGTGTGGAGTCTGCATGTCTTTCCTGTGCCTGTGTATTTTCCAGATATTCCAGTATTTTCCTATACTAACTATGAGAACTGTACATGGTGCTCTCTTAGTGTCAGTTCCAAGCTTGGGTAAATATGAGGGTTGTGTCAGAAAGGGCAATCAATGAAAAAATGGAAGGTACAGTGGCTTAGTGCTTAGCATGTTCTTTTCTGAGCGCTGGGGATCCAGGTTTAGATCCCGTTCTGGGTGAAGGTTTTCTCTGTGTTATTTGGTTTCATCTCACACTCTGAAAACATGAATTCAAGGTAAATTGGCTGCTCTAAATTGCTGTACCTAAATTGCCCCTGTGTGAGTATGTGTGTTTCCAGGCTTATATTGGCACTCTGTCCTTGGTGAATCTGCCCACCAACTGAAATGTTTCCACTGAATGGGCATCATAACCCTCTAGTCCCTCCTGACCCTAGTCCCTAGAATAGGAATAAGCTGAGATGACTTAATAAATCATTTAAAAAACGAGTAAAACCTCTTACATTCTAACTGCATACTGTTATGCAGCTTTTTAACTTGAGTACCAGTACCCTTGTCAACTAGTACTCGTCCACCTCAGCCAGTATATCATCTATCACACTTCAAGAGGTCGACAAAAGCTGAAGGCAAAAGAACATAATAGATCTCACACATGTGCAGTACTTATCAGAGACAGCTTTTCAACCTGAATGTCTGGAGACTGGAGGCATCAACACTGTATAGTCATGGGGGAAAAAATTCCCCTTTTACAGAATAATTTAATTTCATAGGCGTAAATAACAGTGTTGTGGTCCTCAGGAATGTCTTTATACAGATATATAATCTCATGGGGAAACAAGACAGCATGGTGGTGAAGTGGTAAGCACTTTACAACGAGAATGCTGCTGGTTCGATTGCTGGTTGGGATGAACAAAGATCTTTTCTGTGTGGAGACTCCAGGGACTTCAGTTCTCTTTTACAGATGACAAAAGATAAACTGGAGATACTAAATTACCCCTGTGACTGTACTGCTAGTACCTGCTGTCCCTGCCAGGAAATAGCCATTGATGCTGTCCTGATGTTAAACTCTTAAACAATTATAAATAACCAAAAACATATAATTTTAATGATAAAATTAGTCATCATAGGTGAAACTCTGTGCATTTTTAAAAAAAGGAATCCTTATAAGGATCCAAGGCTACGTGTGGGAATGATCCTCTATGAGCAATCAGGCAGTGATAACAGGTATAAAGCAGTCATTACAATCAGAGTATGTATGTGTATTTCCATCTGCTCAGTCTCATAGATACCAGTTTTCTTAAACTTTAGTGATAAACTGCATTGTTTTCACCAAACAGTTTACCGTGTGACAAAACTGTATCAAACCACCTGCAGAAGGAATCAGTCTTTTCATGGGGCAACAAAATGATTGAAGAGGTTGTTGCACACCAAGTTGCATCATCTTCAGAACGAGTTTGGTACAGCTTCCTAATACCTTTAACTGGAAAAAAGCATGTTTTTAGTAGATAAGAGCAGATGAAAGAGTAAACAAGGTGTTTTTTCCTGGAAAGCTAAATGGATTCAAAATTATGGTTGTTTATTTTCAAACTCTATTAAAGTTAATTAAGTGGAGCAACATTTCTATGAACATCAAAATCCAGTGTGCGGACCTTAGATGTACTTCATACCGTTTTGAAAAAAAGACCCATCAAGAACAAATTTCCTGCCCTCTTATTGCCCCTTGAGCTATTATTAGTTGTGTACCGCAATGAGAACCTGTACCCAATGACAAACAGCCAGTCGAAACATTCAATACGCTATTGAGTAAGCGAGGCTGCCACTCATATCGGCTGCGTTGGAACTTGTTTTGTTTGCCGACATGCCATTTGTTATTGGTGCAGTCATTTAAACCAAAGGCTGAGCAAAAGGATGATTGAATTTCATTGTGCTTTCATTACCCCCTCAATAGATCAATGCAGGCCCTTTATTTTATCTTTCTCTTAGCCATGCTCAGCACCGTCTGAGTAAATTGTTTCTGTTAAAGGTTATTCCAATCTTATGATCGAATTGAAGTACAGCAATGCGTTTTTTTGTGTTGTAGCAAAATGCCATCCATCATGTCACAATGTTCAGGTTTTTTATAGGTATTTGCATTAACTGTCTTACTGGTCGAATTTAATAGTCAAAGTGATAGTGGAAATAGATTTATCGCAAGAATGTGTTTCGAAGAGGACAGCGAGGGATTCGAATTCCACTCAAATGTGCACATAATAGAAATACATAGCTTCTGTTTACCTGTAAAACTTAAGCTCTGTGTAATATGCATCTTTACATATGACACAATGACCCATATTATTACTAAAACAACCTATTTCCCTATTGACACATGATCAGTTCGTCATTCTAATCCACTAATTTTAGCGTCAGCTATTTAAAATTCAAATGGATAAGGATGGGAGAGGTTTTTTATTGCATTGTGGTATGTTAGTGATTGGGTGGCCCGTTGAACAACAGAGGGAAGATGGGATGTATTACCATGCATGTGACAATGACAATGTTATTTGATTTTGATATGGCACCAAGACCCCAGTTAAAAAAAATTCAATGCCATCTTGTTTAAAAAAATCAAAAGTTTTGAATTGGGTTTGTAAGAGCAAGGGCAATTTTTCCTACTCAGCACCAAATAATGTTGGAAAAATCTCTGGATTTAAAAACAATGTACACACATTTAGCCCGCTTTCATTGATTTCATCTATTTGTTGTTTAGTCCAGAGGCATGTGTCATATTACTTTATTATACTGATTTAGTATAAATCATTAGTCTTTGGTCATGGCTTCACCTGTTACCTTTACACGATCCCCTACTAGTTATTATAAAAACTCTCCTTTTTCCCTCTTTAGTTGGGTTATCTTCATATTTGCATTCATAATTTGCATTTGTCATGTGTGTGAGTTGACTAAACCAATATCAGCCTTTTTGTTTTTCCCATACTTCTTGCCTGGCTATAGTCAGGTGCATAAAGACCCTTATCCATAAATTCCCTAGTTATTAATAATATAATAATATTTCCTAACTCTGTTTCACTCACACTCTAAAGTTTATTGGATGATATAAATCTGTATGGTTTGAGCAGCAGAGCTCTAATAGTAAGGAGTCTTGCTCTTTAGAATTAGGTAATAGAAATAGTACAAGCAAATAAAAGTCCATTAATGAGCAATAAATCATCGTATTCGTGGGTCACTTGGGTTATTTGTCTTTTATTTAAATCATTACTCTTACTCAGTAAATGATAAATCATACCATGCAGGATTTCGAATCCTATATGATTTGTGACAGCAACAAGGCTGCAAGACTGTAGCTTTCAAAAATGCATGAGTGTTCCCCACAAATTATGGTTTCCATAGCAACAATACTGCTGTTTTTGTTTTACATCAGGGGTTTTATGTCCTTTTTGTCTTGGTTTTCTTATACAGTATGTCAATTAGTTGTAGTCCCTCAACTGCCCCATGATTTAATTAGACCCTTTTATTACACCCAATTCCAGTATTATATTCTATAAGGTCGTACCTAGTTTTTGATTCTGGTTGTTTGATGTTAGTAAATTGCTGTATAATTATAATTTGACCACAGGGACCCTGCCTCCTGTTTTTGTGAATTATGCTCTTTAACATTTGATTTGTTTTGTGTGTTTGTGAAATGTTAATTAAATGCATATTTGTTGGCATTGCTCTCGATTTAATTGCTGTATTTTATAGTGTATAATTCAGTGGAGGCGGCACGGTGGTTTGATGGTTAGCACATAGGGATTCCCGGTTCGAATCCCAATCTGGGTGGAGTTTCACTCCAGGTTCTTCAGTTTCCTCCCACAGTCCAAAAACATGGATCAAGTTAATTGAATTATCCAAATTGCCCCATAAAGAGTGTGTCTGTGTGAGTAAGTGTGCCCAGCAATAGATTGGACCCCTGTCCTAGGTGTATCTGCCCAGCGCCCTAAACGTTCTCCTCTGGATGGGCATGGGGAACCCCCCCGCGACCCTAATAGATGATAAAGCGGAAGATAATGGATGGATGGGTGGATAATTCAGTGGATGCAGTCGATTACCAATAAAGACCCTAAAAATTGAAAATTCAAATGTGCCTGCTGCTAAAACATTGCTACTAACTCTGTTCTACCACACATAAAGACAATAATAAGAAATTTAATGAGAATAAGACATTGATTACATGGAGTACAATTGTCTCTATTATCAAAATACCTATTCCAAAAAAATATCCACAAAGCAGGTGTTGATCAAAAATAATAGCAGGGCAGAGTTGACTTACTTAATAAACCTACTTAATAAAAGTTTTTAGATAAAGTTTTATATTTCTGCAAATTTGACCTGAATCTTTATCAAACTTCAAAACAAGTACTAAATAACAGACAAGTGATTAGTAAGTGGCGGCACAGTGGCTTAGTGGTTAACACGTTCGCCTCTCAGCGCTAGGGATTCCCGGTTCGAATCCCCATCTGGGTGGAGTTTCCATGTTCTCCCCGTGTCTGCGTGGGTTTCCTCCGGGTTCTTTGGTTTCCTCCCACAGTCCAAAAACATGGATCAAGTTAATTGAACTCTCAAAATTGCCCCCTATAGAGTGTGTCTGTGTGAGTGAGTGTGTGCCCAGCGATGGATTGGCGCCCTGTCCTGGGTCTATCTGCCCAGCGCCCGAGACGTTCTCCCCTGGATGGGCGAATCTATCATTTACTGTTTGGCATTTTATTTTTTATCTCATTATCTTCCACCAAATTCTAAACTAAGTTTATACACCCAGGACAGGGTGCCAATCCACTGCTGAGCACTATCCATCCATATATTATTGTCTGCTTAATCCTATACTTGGGACTGGGCACTGGGGTCGTGGGGGGGTGTTTCCCCATGTCCATGAACTTTTAGGGCGCTGGATAGATACATCCAGGGCAGGGTGTTAATTCATTGCTGGGCACACACCAATCCACCAATCCACACACACACTATATAGGGGGAATCAATAGCAGCCATTTCACCTTGAATCAATGTTTTCGGGCTGTGGGAGGAAACCGAAAACCTGGAGGAAATGCACAAAGACAGAGAACATGGAAACTTCACCCAGAGTGGGATTTGAACCTGGATTCCCAATGCTGAGAGTCAAACGTCCAAACACTAAGTCTCCCTACACACACTGTATGGGGCAATTTAGATAGCATCAATTAAGTGCTGCCAATTGATCTTAAATCCATTTGGACTGTGGAAGGAAACTAGATGCTGTGGAAAATCCACACCCACAGAAGAAAAACATGGAAATTTAATCCACATCGTAATTTTGAAGTTAAAATAAAAGTGAGAAAAGTGAGAAAAAGATTAGTTGCAAAACTACAGCTACTGTAGTGACTAAATGCCACCGAAAGCCACTAATATCTTTAATCTTTAAAGAGTGACTCATTAAAGATGCCAGCTCATGGTGTAATAAGCAGCCCAGAAGGAACTATTATGCAGTCAGGGCCAAATAAGGACTCTGTTTCTACGTCACCACTTGCTCCTAGCTGTTGTTAACTATATTTAATTTCCTGTTGATAAAACTTAAGTACCCTTGCGCAGAGTTCTCTGTAATATTGTTTAAATATTACTGAAATCTCTCCTTGGGCAGATGTGCTTGGGCCAATTACAACATTATTTTCCATCTGTGTTGCTCAAAGAGTTACAGGGCAGGAAAAAATGATAATAAAGCGCATATGTAGTAGTCCTTCGGGGATATGAGTAATGCCACTCTTTCCCACCTGCATTATCCTTGATATTTATATTCAACCTTCATAAAATGACAATAATGATTATTTCCTACTCGTGTTTTAATATGGCTAAATTGCATGTTGTCAATAAGATTGCATTTAGTGTTATTACTTCTGTGCTGCATCCTGTTCACAAATGGCAATACAGCAAATCATATCCGTGTAATATCTCTTTAGAGTTTATGAATGCAATTATGAATTTGTCTCCAGTACACTTATCATTGCTTTGTATTTTTTTTTATATATTCTCTGTGAAAAATCGTGGACTGAAAGTGCATCAGCATCACAGCAGAGAGTTGAATGGGGTACGTCAGAGGAACAAATAGCCAACATCACCCTCTAAAGGCCACTCAAGGACCCATTATGTTTCATTCTCGTTTTTTTATGTTTCTAAGAAAAAGACTCACGTTTCTAATAAAACCTTACTTAAATTGGTACAGAGTTTTTTTATTATTCAATGCAATGGTAAAAAAAAAACAAGACTAATAAAAAAGGTACTTAATAACGAATGATCGTTGTGTTTTATTAAATAAGTCCAGTGATTTAATATTGTTTCCAACAGAATGTAAAAAGAACATACTGTAAAAATAGCATTGAATTGTCACATATGAAAAAACAACCATTTCAGCCTCTTCCACACACTGGCAACATACCTATCAGTGTACTAAGAGCCCAGAAAACAGAGAAATTTGAAAAGAACAAGCCAAATCACACATGAGCAGTAAAATAAGGTGAAGACTCATGTGAGTGGACACTTGATGCCGTGGGCTAGTGCTGTCACATTACAACAAGGTCCCGGGTTTAAGTCCCATGATGGTTGGCATATTAGAGTTTGCATGTTCTCCCTATGTGTGGATGGGTTTGCTCCAGGAAATCCTGTGTAATCCTTAAGTCCAAAGAGTGAAGTGAAGGTACTAATTTGTATCTATCGTGCAGGAATGTAATAGCTTGTTTATTTTGTGACTTTTTTATTTTTTTATTTTTTACAAAAAAAACATTTTGTGACTTTTTCTTTGACCCACTTTCTGTTTCCTCCACTTACCATATAGATAGAAATTGTAGTTTTACAATTACAGACTGTAGTCCATCTGTTATCTTTGTTTTTGTTAGTCCCCTGTTGGTTCTCTGTTCTCTATTGATCAGGAGCATCACAGAACAGCTATCATTTGGGTGGTGGATTGTTTATTGTCAGTTATCAGTAACACTGATGCAGTGAGGGGGTTTTAGTGCTGCAGTGCTGCTGTAATTTCATTTCTTCACCTCAGTGACACTGCTGGGATAGGAATAATGCACCCACCAAATGATACCTGCTTTGTGGTGGTACTATTGGGGTCCTGACCATTACAGAACAGAGTACAAAGTATGTACTGTAGAACACAAACAGATGGCTACAGTCTGGAATTGTAGAACTACAAAGTCCATCTTTACTGTAAGTGGAACTGAGAACATGGACATTTTAACCTGATTATCCTGAACCCCATGTAAATATGAACAAAGCAGTTTGTAAAAGCAGTCTCTTATTTACTAATTCCTATTTTATGATATTGACAGAAAGCTATCTTTATTGTAACAAAATCTTATCATAGTATTTTTCTCCTTAAATCAGTGCATACTGGTGCTATTGCTACCTCTTTATTTAATATGCTGCATAGCCGCTTTTGCAAAGATATCAGTTGAGAGTCTTCCACTGTAATGCATAATAAGATTAGAAGTCACAGAGCAAAGGTATCTGAGATGGTTCCTCGATACCGAATCTCTTGAGGTCCTTTATATTCTGAGCTTTCTGCTCGTGGACGCTTCTTTTCAGCTTATCCTCCCGGTTTGGGACTGGGGACTGGCATATTTATGGCAAAGCCTTGAGTCTTTGTTGATTTTGGGCTGTGTTTTGAATCGCAGTGCTGCTGGAAGATACCGCTGTGGCTCAGGTTAAGCTTTCAGACTCTTCTGTCAGGTTTTTATTTATTACCTGCTGGTATTCGATTGAGTGGATGATATTATGTATCCAAACATAAATTTCATATTCACCAGCTTGCTTTCAGGTCTAAATGAAAAACTTTTTTTTTGTACCAAACTCTTTAATAGTCTTGTCTGACCATAGAAGAAGTCTGGAAAATTGTAGGTAGTGCTGCTTCATTTGTATTATGTCTTATGTCATTTTTTGTACCTTACATTTGGCAGACGTTTTTATCCGAAGTGACTTACAAGGTGAGCACAGGGTAAATCACAACATCCCTGGAGCAATGCTCAAGGCCCCACATTGGTAACTTTAGTGGACCTGGGATTTGAACACCCAACCTTCAGACTGATAGCCCAATGCCCAAACCACTGAGCTACATTGATCCCATGCTAGGGTTGCCCATCAAGAGGAGAAAATTTCAGGTGCTGGGCAGATACAACCAGGACAGGGTGCCAATCTATCGCTGGGCACACACTCACCTACACAGAAATACAAACACAATTTAGGGGGGATTTAGATGGGGCAATTTGGAGCAGCCTTGAATCCATGTTATTGGACTGTAGGAGGAAATCCGAGAACCTGCAGAAAACTCACATAGACACGGCGAGATCGATGGAAATTCCACTGAGAGACGAACATGCTACATACTATGCCACTGTGCCATCTGAGCTGTAAAATGCAATCTAACAATGTGGTACGGTGGCGTGAGTGGAGTTCCCATGTTCTCTCCATGTCCGCATAGATTTTCTCAGATTTCCTCCTATAGTCCGAAAATATGCATTCATGGTGACTGCTATAAATTGCCCCTATATAGTGTGTATATATAAGTCTGTGTGGGTGAATGTATGTGTTCTCAAAATTGGATTGGCGTTGTGTCCTGGGTGTATCTGCCCAGCTCCCAAAACGTTCTCCCCTGATGGACATGGGAAACCCGCCCACTACCATAATATTGGATTGAGCAGAAAATAATGGGATGAGACAAAAAAATTGTTTCATTTATTTGTTGGTTATGCTTGTGATATTGGCCAGAGTTACTGTAGCACCTTCTGGCAGGAGGGCATGATGGACTGTCTTCTGTAAATGGGAGATAAAGTCAGGAAATCAGGGCAATTAATGAGCCGCACCTGCATGTCATCTGTGTAACTAATTGTCTCTTTGTTCTGTTTGCAGTGAGAGGCGGAGACGAATCGAGCATGGAGAGCTGAATGGAACAGACAGGCTGATGGTGGTAAGTCATGTCTGTGTCCATGTTGAGCTGAAAAGCTGGATTAATGATTCAATTGTGATAAATGAAGTTCTTTTAAGTTCACGCCCTAACTGTCTTCAGTACTTACACAGTATGACCTCCCTCACACCTTGTACAACACAGCATTGTTTTAAGGGAATTTTACAATGTCGCACCATAAAACACCAAATATGAGAGAACCAAGGCTCATCGGGGGACTTATCAATCATTGGAAGCTTGGTAGTTGTAAGAAGTGCAATGTAATAATAAGACATAGGTTATTGTAGCAGGACATGTGTGTTAATTATATTTAATAATAGTCTTTAATTATTTGATACCCCACAAGTGACTTCTGTTCCTCTGTGCCCCTGCTACAATTATATATAGAGCTGAAGTAGGTTGTAGATTTAATAGTATTCAAAGAATGATTGACTTGAGTTATTTATAACTGCAATGAAAGACAGCTGGTCCACATATGATGAAAAAAAATCTTTGAGGTCATTACAGTATCCTCATGAGACAACGGATGTGTAATATTTTGTATTAATAGTATTTTATAAGGTTTTATGCAGGGCATCAGATAAGTCATCTGACCACAGGGAGCATCAGGTGAGTCATCTGACCACAGAGGCATTAACCTGCATGAGTCATTAGACATTCGTTATTTTATCTGATGTCAATTACAAGTGCGAGAACCAAACAGGTCATTAAGTTACAACGTAATCAGCTGTACTGCAGTGTTATCAGTCCTGACCATTTGCTGATATAAATAAAATTGTTGACAGAATCGGTTTTGCAATGAATATTCACACAGGGGGCAGCATGTTAACAAAGTGGATAACACATCTGCCTATCATGGCTGCAGATTCAGATTCGAATCCTGATCATGTTTTTCCCACGGTGGGTTTCCTCCCATAGCCCAAAAATATGGATTCAAGGTGAATTGGCTGCTTTAAATTGCCTCTGTCTAAATTGTCCCTGGGTAGCGTGTCTGTGTTTGGGTGTGAGTGTGTGCCCAGTGATGGATTGGCACCCAGTCCTGGGTGTATTTGCTGAGTGCCCGAAACATTCTCTCATGGATGGGCATGTGAAACCTTCCCCATTCAACACCATGACTCAACCACCACCACGACTCAAGTAGAGGATTATGCAGAAGATAATGAGATGAGATAATACATTTTCTTCACAAACAAATGCAAAAAAACCCCACCTTAACACCAATTGCTATTTAATATTGGTGTTGTTGCATATTGAAAATCTGTTAAGCATTTTGAGGTTTGCTTTTTCTGGAGTTTAAGTAAGTTTTTTTTTTTTCATATTTAACATAAAAATAACCAGCCAGGATTTTACACTTTTTAAGAGATAAACTGAGAAACTAATAAAGATAACGAGAGTTGAGACCGGTCTCATTGCAGTGTTACAATCGCTTCTTAGTTTATCAATTTGAAGGTGCTGCATCAATAAATCACTGCTCAGGGATATTACCTGAGAAGAAAAAGCAGCCAGGCTGTTTGAATTGATTTAGATAAACGGGTCAAATTGAGAACCAGGATGTGAGAGGAATGAAGTGCAGCAAAGTGCCAGAGCAGAGAATTTTAATCCCTTACTTCTATCCTGCATGAGAGGGTACGAGAACCGCTGTTCGCTTCAAGAGCAGAATCCCTCTTGAAAACAAAATGACATTTCGTCAGGCTTTTTTGAATGATAGGGAAGTGTGTAGTTGGAAAGTGTATCTGTATGTGTGTGTGTGTGTGTGTGATAGAGAGAATGAGAGAGGTGAGGGAGTACTTATGTAATTTTACGAAAGATTAATGAAAGTGTCTATTGAATGTCAACCCGAATACATAAGCTCCAGGGCTTTTTTGGTCCGACAGACCAAAGATCCTGGAGAACGCTGTCTCATTCCACATATACTGTACAGTACTTTATATTGTTGGCATGACAAATAAAACACTTGGATATTTAAATACATGTAGATACGGTACTGCTGACCCACTGCCGAAGCCCTTATATGAAAATATTTATATGGCCCACATGTCCCAAAACACACATCTTGTCCACATTTGTCACATACATGGTTCTACTAAATATATGTGCATATATATGGCTAGAAGAATACCATACTTCAGCTGGCATGCAACTCTTACTACCCTGCCCAACCTGAAAACATGCTTTAAACCCTATAATATTTTTGACTGTGATTCAGCATTACAATTTATCTGTTTTTTGTAGTTTGCGTAACTTTGCATAAGGAACTTATTGGAATTAGTATAGCATATTAATGACATTTATTTGTATTTTCTCTGGGTTTAGTGTTGCTGTTCAATAAGCTGACCTTATTAAATTGGTATGAGAAGTTATCTTTGACCTTCTGCTCTGCTTTTATTGTTATACATTTTTTCAGCTCGTAGATTATGTCGAACGGAAACACTCGCCATTTATCTCCTAGTCAATTCCACCGTTCAATCAATTCGTGTCAGTTATCGTCTAATTTAAACATGTGTCATGTGGTTTCCCCAATGGCACCATGATTTTACCTTGTATATTCAATATGCTGAGTGTGTCTGACTGTCAGGGGATCAACAAAAGTGTCTTTGTTGCATACAGAAACGTTGATACTCTTACCGATTGAGCCTTCTCAAAGCTCTTATCTACAGCGACGGAGTGATGTTTTCATCCTAAAACCATGTCTTTCTGTGAAGATAGGAAACAGAAACAGGTCAGACTAAATGATTCCTCAGGCTTTTATATAAATATGTAAGATCAGTTTTCATGCTATTTGATTAAAACCAATTTATGGTCTAATATCAAGTCACGAGGAACTCTAAAAAGCTTTATGATGAACAGAATGTAACCTGGTTTTCCATTTGTCGGTTCTCTATCGGTGTGCTCACCTGAAATTTATAACAATGCTTTTGCATTGCCAAATTCAATATCTGATATATAATTGCACAAATGGAACTCATTTATCTTACCGAGTTGGTGGAATGTGAGTCTCACCATAAATACCTGCAGTAAATGTCGGGCAGGATTGTATGGAATTTTCTTACTTTATCATCAGTCATGAACCACGACTGCAGTCCAATTAACCAAATGGGTAAATGTAATGCCATGATTGTCCTTCGTCATGGAAGGCAGCCAGATAAAACTTTTAAATATGAATAAATTCTCTCTAGGTAGCTGGGTAGAAAAAAACAAAGACTTTACCCGTGGACGGTTCAAAACAATTTCAAAGACCAAACAAAGATAAGCTTTTATTTTGAGCCCTCAGCGGAAAGTAAAAAGGAAAGAGTTTTAAACATTACCTGTCAGTGTCCTCACAGAAGATACCACTGGATGCCATGCCAATGAGGATGAAATAAGTCCCAAATCTTAAAAAGAAAAGCTGACCATCATTCAACTACAACCACAATTAAGTGGGTTGTACTGCAGGTGAGGTTTACGAATCAAAAGTTTGGACACACCTCCTTCTTGCGTTATTGTCTATTTTCTCCACTTACCATAAAATTGAACTTTATAGTTCTACATTTACTGACTGTAGTTCATTTGTTTACTTTGTTTTTGTTAAGCCCCTGTTGGTTCTCAGTTCTCTATTGGTCAGGACCATCACAGAACAGGTATCATTTTGGTGGTGGATTGTTTATTGTCAGTTCTGCAGTGACACTGATGCAATCAGGGGGTTTTAGTGCATCAGTGCTGCTGTAGTTGATTGCTCCACCCCAGTGACACTGCTGGGATAGGAATAATGCACCCACCAAATGATACCTGCTCTGTGGTGGTACTATGGAACTGGTGGTACTGGAATTCCATCTTTACGGTATGTGGAACTAAGAAAATGGACAATGTTCAAATGTTTGACTGGCACTGCATTTCATAAGCCCACATTGCTAACCTTTTTATTTTATGGTCTGTGAATGCTAAAATCACAGTCACGCCGCTTCTTTCAGAGGAAGGTCAATTAATAATGCGCATCTTTCTATAAATCTTCCGAAACATTTTTTTGATTATGTATGAATTCTTTGGCTGTACTTTCTTCATTCTTTTAAATATGAAGCAAATTTTACTTTCATTTTAAATCATATACTGTTGGTGTTTCTATTCATGCTGTCAATCGTTCAAATAAGTGACCAGACTAATTACACTCATCTTTAAAAAGCCCAAAGCTTCTTATAATAGATTTTTACACATAAAATAACGGACTGAATGTAGAATCAATAAATATTAGTCAAGTCAAATGTTAATGTTTATCAGCATTATAAAGAGCAATATGTTAACAGTGACATTCTCTTATTTGGATAACAGATTGTATATAAATGAAATCAATGCTGTTACATTTGACTCTCAGCTTCCACAATTAATAATACAATGTAGAGTTATATATCAGGATTATTTACACATTACGCATCAGTACTTATGTTATGCATAAGCTCTAAAGTGTCTTTCATTTTATTATATAAAAGCCTCAGATTAAACCATAATACCCCGGATTTCACTGAGCTTCATATCACTGACATGCTGACCAGACAGCAATTACTGCTAAACTTATAATAAAAAAAATATTGCTAGACGTCATTGCTAACAGTGAGTACTTAATGAGAATCATTTGAAATAGAAAACCAGGATATGAACATGGAATTAGATTAAATCATTTTAATTTGTACTTTGGTAAATACCAGGGGAGTGTCTTTTTACCCAGAGACGTCTAAATTAAAGCACGCACGTTATCTGTGGCAAATGTTTTTATTGTAGCCACTGACTCATAATTTTCTTTTGGAGGATTTATTGCTAAAATAGCGATAACAATAAAACACTCTCAGATATATGCTCTATATATGTCCAGGGCTATATTCAGTCCTGTTATGTTCATAGATGGTCAGCAGGGTTAAGGTCAGAGCAGATTCATGGAGTTGTTCCACAGCAAAATTATTAAATAGCTTGTCTTTAAAGTTATTGTGTACCCATGAGAACAGTCTGGTAATACAAAAAGTTTGCCACAACTACAATAATATCTTTTAAACAATGGCTGCCACAACGACTATGAGCCCTTATTAACAATGGTTGTCAAAACTACTGTAATCCCTCAGCAATGGTTGCCAGAACTACTATAATTCCTCATTAATAATTGTTGACACAACAATTGGTCTTGTCATTATTTATTTATTTATTTATTTGAAAGCACAAGTTGCTAGTTGAAAGTTTATATGGTAAAAGAAAAGAAAATGTTTTTTTCTTTCTAATAAAATCATAGAAATTGGCTTGTTTTGTACCATCAGATCAGACCAATTGATTAACATATAAAAATTCAAAATATGAATAAATTTATCAAGTAAATTGTATTTCACAACAGCTCCATCTTCTCATTTATGATGTTATGAAATCAATGTTATTTTGGTAATTATTTACTTCAGAATGTTGAGGTTAAAATGCAGAGATAAAATAAAAAAACAAACTTGTCTTCATTTGGATAATTGGTCTGATGTAGTTTATAAGTGAAGATCTTTTATCGAAGGTAAATCTAATAGAGCAAACGCTGTTTCTCTACTCAGCACCATTAAGGTGATGAGCATGATTATTTATTGAATGCAGTGCAAATAATGAAGTTGTTGTACACCTCGAATGAGGTGTGTGTTATTTAGTTCTTTCACTAAGTGAGTCCTAAATAATAAGTTGAGTATTAAGTTTATGACTTTTGTTTGAAAATAAATATGGGCAAAGATACTTACAAAACAGAAGTTATATTAAATCCCTTAACTACATATTTCAAAATCACTTTCATGTCATCCATAGAAATATTTAATTCCTCATGATCCCTAAATCAATTTATAAAAATTCTATTTATTCAAGTATTAGGACAGTTTCCATAAAGCTCAACCAGACATCACAGTCAGAATTCTACTATTGATCTGAGATGTTGCTTCTGTCATTCCAGTCTTCCATCACAGCCATGTGTTATGATGATGGCAGACTCCCCAGAGATGTCTGTGTCACCTTGAGGTTGAACATTTTAATTATGCTGCAGTGATACTTCTTCTTTATTTTCATGTTCTATATAAAGCAAAGAATCCCAAGAACTTCTTTTAAAAGGAACTAACTCAACTGCAACGATGCCGAAAAGATGTCAGAGATGATGTGTGGCTTTTTAACTTCATCTGAACGTCTGATGCTTTTTGATGAACCGCAGGGGGTCACACTGACTACACCCCCTCTCACACTTTACTTCAGAGGTTTCAAATTCATTAGTGATTTAACTCATGTGTAATATGGGATATGAATAAAGTAAATAATGTAGGGTGTATATATGTTTTTTTACATTATCTTCCTGACTGAACTTCAGTACAACCAACTTATTGAACTCAAATACTGGTTTACTGTTGAGTCTTGATGTCCTTAGAAATTACTTCACATGATTTAAAAAGAGGTGCTTATTAGAAGAATGAGATCTGAACATTGGTTTTGATGATGCAACTTTAAGACATGCCTCGCTTTGAAAAAAACACAAGTATTATTGTATAAATTCTGCAGTTCAGACCTATTGTTCTGTCGCATGTTCCCTCTTAGTTAAAACTTCTTTGTTCACATCTGTTCTTTAGCCTCCATGGGAATAGTTTCTATACAAAGGCTTATTAAATTCATGTAAAGTCCAATTTTTTTCTAATCCTTTAAAAATAAAAAGCAAAATTAACATTTAAAAAGATTAAAATCAGATATTTTTTTCCATGTGATTATTAATTAATCCATCCATTATCTTCCATGTAATCCTATACTAGGGACAAGGGGGTTCCCCATGCCCATTCAGGAGAGAACGCACATACTCACCTCCTTACACAGACACACACACACTATATAGGGACAATTTAGAGCTGCCAATTAATCGTAAATCAATTTTTTTGGACTGTGGGAGGAAACCATAAAACCTGGGAACATGGAAACTACACCCAGATTGGGATTTGAACCTAGATCGCCAGTGCAGAGAGTCAAACATTCTAACCAGCATGCCACCCCTATGTGGGTATTAAGTTCCAAATTGCTCTAATAGATAGCAGAGCTGCAGTGAAATGTCAAAATGACTACGCCAAATTAGGTTAGACAGTGGTGCCTCATCCACCACATAGCACAGATCCGCCCCTTGGACTTTCATCTTTTTGGTCCTCTTGGGGAGCTTTTGCTTTGCATGATTGAGGTTCACAACAAGCTGGAGGTTCCACCTTCCACCTGACAGTTCCTGGCTTTATGCTTTATGTGTTTGTCAACAAGCCTAATCTGTCACACAAAAAGCAGTTTATGAATGTTTGTCTTGAGACAGTTAAATCACATTTTTTGTTTTTGTGCTTCAGCACATTTGATTGGCTGTACGATTAAATATGACATTGATGATCCAGGACATAATTCGAAAGTATATTCTGTTCTTTAATGAGCAATAACCAGGGGAATTAAAGATTAAAATTGACATTTTATTGCCTAGTTGGTAATTAAAGACCTGTTTGAGGTTCTTTACTCTGTAGTTTAAACAGAAACATGACTCAGACCTTTTATTACAACTGTTCAGAGGTGGGCTAAATTTCCCAAAAGTATTGTAGTACAAAGATCATTGTTAAATAGTGGAACACGCCACGCATTAAAAAGTCACTCCACAGAGTAAGACGGGCCTAAGTTTACAACGCCATTAAGACTCTGAGCACTGAAAAGTTCATGTGTTGGTACAGACCAAGGAATTTAACGCCCGGAGGCATAAACACAACTCGGTAAATGACATAGGTTCACCCATACGTTTGAAATTCAGTGATTCAGCATCTTCATCACAGTTGTTTTGATTTTCTTAAACAGACGTGGACACTTTATGGATCCAGCCTTGGGTTGTTATTGTTTTGCCATCAATGGGGTGAACGTTACTGACGCTAGGCAGATACCTTCAGGTAAGGGCACCAATCCATCGCTGGACACACACAGACTCACTCACTCACACAGACAAACACTCTATATAGGGGCAATGTAGAGCAACCAGCTCATCTTGGATCCATGTTTCTGGACTCTGGGAATAAACCGGAGATCCCGGAAAACACCAAGATTTGGTTTAAACCTAATTAAAGTTGTTTACCTATAAACCTGTTATTTTGATGCCACCCTTTGTTCATGTCCACCCTTTGTCCATGTGTGTTTTCTCCACTCTCTCCTTGGTGTATCTGCCCAGTACCCAAAACTTTCTCCCCTGGATGGGCATGGAGAGCCCCCCCACCCCACTGTGACACTGTGAAGACAATGAGATAAGATGCACTGATCTATGTCTGAAAAGATTCTTATCATGTCGACAGACACATAGATTGTTATACTATCAGTGTATAAAGGCAAGCTATAAACTCGGTTATGTCTAATTGCCCCATTACATTCCCTTGTCTGACTGTTTTGCTCAATACTGAATAGATTCTATTTTTTTTTTTTTGTCCCAAGTACAAATCTGGATTCTCTGAAATGTATAATTAGTGCTCGTGTATAAAAAAAGCCTTCCGTGCTACCAAGCAAGCTCCAAGAGGCAGTCAGTACTGATGGAAGTTTAGTTGCAGCTGAATTGTGGAATGGTTCTTTAAGGCCATTTTAGTAGATTTATTGTGGCGCTTATTTGCGTGCCCTGCACGATATTCTGCAAATTATATTCAGAAGTAATTTTGCTAGAACTAATGAGCAGACAGAGAGGAGCAGCTCCGCAGCTAGTTAAAACAGCTTTGATGAACAACTGGTGTCCCATGGCTTGCCCTGTCATTAGCCTGACACTGGACTTGAATGAAATCTGAAGAAAATGAAAAATTGATTTACTTCAATTTTCCTTTGAAGCAAAATAGTGGCTTGTCAGTGTTGCCGACTTGCCGCACAGATCATGGATATTTTAACGATTGCTGCACTGTAAAAAAAGTTTTATGCACTTCGGGTTCACAATCTGAAGTAGTAGGAGCTGTGGAGAACACTGCGTTTTTACCTCACAGCAAAAAGAACCATGGTTTCAAGTTTTAAGGCCCAGCCATCTGACTTCTTGTATGTTTTTTGAGAGCTTCCTCAGGGCGCTCTGGTTGCCTTCTAAACTTCAAAGTCATGTCAGTCAGAAAAACTGAAGATACTAAATTATTTATAGCCGTGAATATGTTTGGCTGAGAATCTGCCCTGTGATGGACCAGTGACCTGTCCAGGAGCTTTGCCACTATGTGCAAGGATAGGCTTCAGTACTCCAATGACTGTTATTAGTAGAAGCGGCTTACAAAATGAGTATTAATCTATTGCATAATGACACATCTTTCCAGAGGTAAAAAGAAGAACAAAAAGTACTCTAACACTTGTATAGATGCCAGAGACTCTAAGTTCAGCATCACTGAGTTAGTCTGGGATTACATGACGAGACAGAAGCCTCCTTCACTCACTTCAAAGCAGTCCACACCACAAAAACAAAATTTCCCTCCCAAAAAAAAATCATATCCAGATTGTTTATTAAATCCTGCTACCTGCTTGAGAAAAGCTAAAGGGTTGTGGGTGGTAGGTTGCTGCCTCCTGACTGGTGCTCCCAGCTACTGAACCTATAATTATTGTGATTGTTGATCTCACTATTGATCCAGCAGTGCTCACTGGGATACATCAACACTTTGATATTACTTTGATGCATTTTTCCATGTTTGTAACTTTAGAAAGTTTGGTCTGCATTTATATTCTGTAGGTTCATGGTCTTATCTACAAGGATGATGGACCTTCTTAAAAAGTATTTAAGGTGAACCTTTGAATTATGATTTACTGCTGAGGGGATCTTTAAATCAGTTATGTTTTCCTTAGGACATTTTTAAAAATAAATATAAAATCTGAAGTTTGTACGTCCGCCTCTCAGAGCCGGTGATCCAGGTTCGAATACCAATCTGGTGGAGTATCCATGTTCTCCCTGTGACCCTGTGGATTTTACTCTAGTTTTTTGGATTCCCTCCCACAGCCAAAAAACATGGAGTCAAGGTCATTGGCTGCTCAAAATTGTCTCTATCTAAATTGCCCCTATAAACAAAATGAGTGTGTGCCCAGTGATGGATTTGCGTCCTGTCTTGGACGTTCCTGCTCAGCAATCAAAATGTTTTCCCCTGGATGGGCATGAAGAACGCCACCACCACACTACTAGAGGATTTAGAGGGGAATATAAAAAGCTAAGAGTTGGTTCTCTTTATTTAATTTTTAAATTCATGTCCTGTCAACTTGTTGACGTACCTCCGTCTACATAAATGGAACTATAGTGAGGGTCCATCATTGTCCTTGGTGTTGACATTTCCAACTTAATTTTATAATTATAATATAACTTTATAAACATTTAGCATCTTTATTTTGTGCAGATCTTTTAAAAGGTTTGCCTGTGCCCCAGAATATTCGAAGACTTCTGCAGTCTTAGCATCATCTTACTAACTGCACTTCAGGGTCTTGTGGCAGTTACTCTGCATCAGACCGTAAAGCACTGTAGCAAGGGGTGAAACCTGCTCAATAGATCGCCCGCAGCCAATCGCCCACCATTGAGAACATTTATCATGGGTGCCGCCTGGTCATGGTGAAACGCGTTATCGAGGTTGCACTCTACCTTAACCACGGCCTCTGCTTTTACACCAGAACGCTTGGCTGGTGAGCTCCACACCATGATGTTATACATTATTGCATTCATTACCGCACTGTCTTTGTGCTTTATTACATTTCCTTGCTCAGGCTCTACCTCCTGCCTTGCTTAGATTTCTTTTAATTATATTTGCACATACAGACAACTGTAGGCTGCATATTTTTTTGTATTGTACATGCAACTTTGTTAGATTACTTTGGTTATTACAGGGTTAATTTCGATTTCAATTATATGTTAGCTGAATGTTTTTAATTTTGCCCCTAAAGGTTTTACAAAGACAATAAAGCCCAGTCTAATCTACACTCCATTCAGCCCTTTTCTTCTGCTTAATCCTATGTTAGGGTCATGGGGAGCACCCATGCCCATCCAGAGAAGAACATTTTGGGTGCTGGGCAGATAAATCCAGGACAGGGCACCAATCCATTCACTCATTTACGCACACACTATATTAGGGCAATTTGAATAGAGGCAATTAAAATATTCTGGTTCATCCTAACCTTCCTGATTGCTGGATCCATTGTTGGTAATAAAGAGTCCGCCATTTCCGCAACTAACCTGCTCTGTGTTGTACTACAGTAAAGGGCACGTACACTGTCTGTAATTGTGGAACTTCAAAGTCTATCTTTATGCTAAGTGGAACTGAGAACATGGACTATAAGTGGAGAAAAACAGTCCATACTTTTGACTGGTTTGTTTTAAGCTTAAATTGTCTTTGGTGTGTGTATTTCCAACTCATCCAGCCAACTCATCCACTGCGTAAGCATCAAGCACATACAGTGCTTACAACTGCATTTCAGTGTGGTGTGGGAGCTACTATGTATCAGACCATAAAGTAGTTCAGCGAGGGGTGAAACCTTCCCATAGGATCACCTGCAGCCAATTCCCCTTCACTGAGAACATTTATCATAAGCAATATCTGAGTGTGGTGAAAAGCCTTATCATGGATGCATCTTCCGTGAACCATGGCCTCTGCTTCCACACCAGCTCGCTTAGCTGCTGAACTTCACACCATAATGTGTGTGCTTTACTAGATTTGCACTGTGTTTTGTACAGACTCAAGATCATGTTTACTTTCTTCTTCAATTCCTTGGCCTTTTCTGTAATCCAGTGTACATTTCTTGGGTACTGGGTGGAAAACTGATTTTCTCCAAACATGTCAGCCACTGAGTGATTTACGGAGCTTTAACAGCACTTTAAGCAAACTTTTTGAAAGAATTTTGGAATATTTCCATTTTGATGTTATTGATTTCAGTGGTCTTTTCTTTAGGCAGCAATTTTAAGGACTGTCTTACTTCATCTTCCAAAACAAGTTCTTCTGTTTATATGAATCCAACAAAAGTGTCTTGTAACTAACACCTTGGTTGTAGATCTTTTGTTGATTTTTTTCCAATCAATTTTTGTTCAATTATCATCTGTTCATTGGCATCACAAACTAACTCGAGGTTGAAATGTAATGTTGATGGTGCAATTTTAATTCCTTTTACACTGCTAAGGGAATCATGTCATGGAACACAGGAATCCAACAAAGACTGAAGACTAATCAACTAAACAGGGTGAAACAATGACAGCAACCCAAAGAGCATGGCCTGCACTCCCAACACAAGGTCTTACAAATGAACTTGAACATCAGGTCATTGCTTACAGCAGGTTCAGTGTTGCTATGACAACTAAAAGCCTAAAATTAATTCTATTCATCAAATAAAGTGGGACAAATTAAAATATACTAATATAGTAAACAATATATATTTATTTGTTTAATTTTTATTTATTTATATATGTATTATATTTTTTACTACAGAACTTAAATAAGCTTTTCAAGGTTCTATGCCTAAACCCATAAAGAGGGGTCAACATATCTCATAACTGTTTGCTCATAGAGGAAGAATTATTGTGAGGATCAAGGCTCAGTGGAGGACTAATACTCATCATGGCAAGAAAATATCTTTCATACCATTACAAACAACCTAAACTGTTGATACAAAGCAGAAGTGCCACATGAATTGATACACTAAATATTACAGCGCAAAGTTGGTATGTTCTTTGCATGGGTTTCCCTCCACTACCTAAAAGCATACTAGTAGGTGAAATAAGGATGCTTAATAACTTCATGATGTAAATGTGTGAAAGAACATGTATGTCTGCACATATGGCTGATTTATTGATTAATTGGTAATCTGTTCACCGTACCCTGCCTTGTGTTCTAGAAGAATTGAAAGGCTTCAGCTACCCCTTACTAACCTAATCACAATCAGCAGGTGATTGAAGTCATCAAAATAAATCAATGAAAGTGAATGATACATGGTCGAGTTGAGTAAACAATGTATCGAAATCGGCAGTTTGAAGTATTATGAAGAAAATCAACCACACAGGAACACAAATCCTCCAACATGGTGTATACTGAGAATAAGATTCTATTGTGTTGTGTCTCTCCCAACCTCATGTCTGGTAACTGTTACCATAAAGCTCAGTCTCTGTTTAAACATAAAAGATGACCGAGTAATAACAGGCTGGGTTTGTGGACTCCTTAATGGAACAGGATTTCTTCTGGGATAGGAGCATCCGAAACATTTTTTAAATCTCCTAAAGATGTTTGACTTCGTCAGTTTAGCTAGTTATTGTAGATAAGAGGGTACAATTGTTATTATGTAAAGTTAAAGTCACAGGATACTTTGTAAATTAATTGTACAAATCCTGAAAATACAGTAACCTTTAGTGTCTGATTTGCTTCTAATGGCGAGAACGTCAAACATGTAAGAGCTCTGGTTGCCCTGCAGCGCCCCATGTGTTCCACTGGAAATGTTATGGTCAAACGTGGTACTACAACCAATAACTAAAGGAACGTTAATATTCTGGTGAAGCAGAAATGAGTTTTGTAAAAGTTTTTTACAAAAAATATATATATTACAAAATACACAACAAATACATGTTTTACACAAAGGCAGTTTCAGCTGCAAGCTATTGATATATGGACTTGTGTGAACTTGAATTTCATTACAGAAAGGCATTAGTGGCCTTATAAAAAAAAAAAAGTACGATAAAAACATATATTGTGATTGTAAAAAAAAAAAAAAAAAGGCATATTACTGACTTTTATAATTAACAACTTAAAAATTGAAGTGTAAAATTTTCCTCAATTTTGATAAAATAGTAAGCAGATATAACTTTGTACATGCCTTCTTGTTTATTTTCATCACATACTTTTGTGTAATTGAGCACAGTTATATAAAAGAAAAAGTCATATCTGGACAATTTTGATGCCACAACAAAAAGACAAAAAAAATGTCGAAAAAAGATTAAATTTATTTATTTGTATGTTGTTTTTTATAATAGTACATAAAGCAGCTTTACAGTATTTCGAGCCTGAACCCACAAAGAGTAAGCTGACGCGGCGGCGCAAGAAAAGGCTCGGTTAAGTTGTTTTTTAGGAAAGAAACACTGTGAGGACCGAGGGTCAGTACACCTTGGTTGTCCAGATCTTTTGTAGATATTTTTCCAATCAATGTTTGATCAATTTAGGGTTTATTTGATCCCTAATGAATTTTTAATTTAAAAAATAAATTGTATAAGACACTTCAGGACCATTTAACTGGCTGAATTGTTTTGTTAAATGACATTACTTGTTTTTTATTATTTGTTTTGTTTTAATCTTATTAAATGATATGAAGTTGAAACGTAGAAACGTTATGTTTGTCCACTTTACATTCGGTTCGCTAGCAAACGCAAGCCTGCGTGGAGGAGACTTTTATTTTGAACTTGGCTCCTGACTCGGAACTGAACGCGGTGACTCGCCAGCGTTACAGCGCTGCGCCGTGTTGGCGTTCAGAGAGAGAGTGAGCGAGAGAGATAGAGAGTCAGCGAGAGAGAGAGAGTGAGTGAGAGACATAGAGAGATAGAGTGAGTGAGAGAGATAGAGAGTGAGTAAGAGACATAGAGAGTCAGCGAGAGAGATAGAGAGTCAGCGAGAGACATAGAGAGATAGAGTGAGTGAGAGAGATGGAGAGCGTGAGTGAGAGAGAGAGAGAGTGATGGCCTACAGGAGCAGTGACTGAAGCTGTATTATTTATCTGATAAATAAACTCGGTTCTCCGGCTGTGAGGAACAGAGAACCAAGCGGACTGCTTCTTGTTGGTAGTTCGCTTCCTTTGGTATTTAAAACTCGGGGTTTCTGAAGCTGGTGAGTGTGTAATGGAGTTCGGTGGCCGCCGCGTCTGACCGAGAGCCTCGCGGTTGTTGATGCCTCATTGTCCGGTTGTTTCACACCGCGGGGTCCGCTGGCTGCGTCGCTAACAGAACAAAAGCGGCAGAGCGGGCGGCTTGTTTACACCGCGGCCATCGGGGCTGAATAAACCGCGGTGGTGGTGTTGGTGTTGCCGCCGCTGCTGCTACTGCTGCTACACGACGGAGCTCGACGCCGAACTTCTCGGGGACCGTTTACTCTCGTGAACGCCGAACTGTTCCAACACCCAGAGAACATGGACGACTTCAGCTCCATCAGTCTGCTGTCTTTGTCGATGCTGATCGGCTGTTATGTAGCAGGAATAATTCCTCTGGCTGTGAACTTTTCGGAGGTGAGTCGCGTCATCATATCCACCTGCTCTGTTTGTCTAACACAGGGGTGTTGAACCCAAATGCACCGAGGGGGCCAAGACCCAAATGCACCGGGGGTCCAAGACCCAAATGCACCGGGGGTCCAAGACCCAAATGCACCGAGGGGGCAAAGACCCAAATTCACAGGGGGCCAAAAGTCTAAGCATACTAAAGGTCTCTGGCCGAACAGGATGAACATTTATTGACCACACTCACAGTAAATATTATGAACATGAAAATGAATAGGAATAAAAACAAACAGTGAAATTGTTCCACAGTAAATCAACTTTCCATCCATTATCTTCCGCTTTATCCTCTACTAGAGTCTCCCCATGACCATCCAGGGGAGACAGTTTCGGGCGCTGGGCAGACACACTAGGACAGAGTGTATCTCAAATAGTTACAGTTGTAAGTTCTTAAAACTTAGTTGTTACACATTCAAGTCAGGGATTAAAGAAACATTTTACAAAACAATTGTATTGTATACAGTTGCTGTTTTTATATTCAAACTAGATCAGGTTATGATTTTAGTTCAATAGATTTATTGTCCTCTGCCCAGAGGAAACAACAGCTACACTGTACAATGAAATTGCTGTATGCCACTGATTTAAGAGTGCATATTTGGTAAGAGTGGTATTTGATTTGTAACACTGACCAAAGTTCTCCTGAAATCACAAACTCATGTCAAACATGGTCTTATCAAAGCCAGGCTTCTTTTTATACCATTAATCCGGTGTGAACTTATATAAGTGACTAAAATGCTTAACCTTGTATTTTTTTTGGTTAATTGATAATAAAATTCACAATATTTTATTATTCAGATTATACTATGCTGACATTCTTTCTCGATTGTTGACATTCAAGTAACTCTTTTACTTTTTGAAAAAAATTTTTTATCAAACGTATTGTTTATATAGTGTCCTGGCAGAGAAAATCTTTAAGGAAAACAATGCAATATCATTGATTTTGACCAGCAAAGAAACGGGACCTTGTTGACACAATTTCATGTCATTAGACACACCTATCTTGTAGGTACATACAGAAATCGTAGTCATTTCAGCATAGTTTGTTTGTATGTCCAATTATGTGAACTATCTGTGATGCCATTGAACCTGTTAAACCTGATCCAGTAGTAAATAGGTTTTCACTAAATGTCCCGACACTGCCTTGCTTTAAACTCCACCCTAATAGCGTTCAGGCAGCATGGGTTGTCTGGTCATCCCCTGCCACTGATGAAAACAAATAGTGCACTGCAAAACCGAGGCCCCTCAATAACTGATTCACTGAAGAATATGGGATCCAGCAAATCCCCTCCTCTGCACCTTCAATACTCAGTAATGAAGTGAGGAATTAAATCAGACATGTTCAACAAAAAAATCAACAAAACCCTCCAGGACAGAGAAGATCTACCCAAGTTTACAAATTCGTGTTAACCTGAACTTTTTTTTCGCACGAAATGAGATACAATCCCAGTGATTTGGTTAATTGCTTTGAGGCTCAACAGTGAAAGCTTGCAGTTCTAAGATTTCTCTCTCATCTGGGTCTAGAGGTTGATTTTAAATGGATCACTGCCCACTTGATAGTAAAACTAATGAACTAATGTTTTACATTCATGTCATAGTTCTTGACCTTTTGTTTCCCTGCAGGAGAAGCTAAAGCTGGTGACTGTGTTGGGAGCGGGCTTGCTGTGTGGTACTGCATTGGCTGTAATCATTCCTGAAGGGGTACATGCACTTTATGAGGAGGTGCTGGAGGGTAAGGCATCTGTCTGATTTTAAAATACTGACGCATTTCACAGTTTCCTGTTTTTATTGTAGGTACGATGGCATTCTTCATGTTTTTTGTTGTAAAGGTTGAATTGCTTGTCTAAAGGAACGTCATAAGAAAAGATCGCATGTCAAAAGCTTAAAAGCAACTCCATTTACATTCTCTCACATTTAAACCTGCCATTTTCAATATATACTGTTTCAGTAAAATGTTTGGACACACCCCTTCATTGTCTCCACCTTCATTGTCTATTTCCTCCACTTACCATATAGATGGAGTCGTTTTACAATTACAGACTGTTCTCCATCTTTGTCTTTGTTAGTCCCCTGTTGGTTCTCAGTTCTCTATTGGACCATCACAGAACAGGTATTATTTGGGTGGTGGATTGTTTACCGTCAGGCTGCAGTGGCACTGCAGGGTTATAGTTTTAGGGTTTTAGTGCAGCAGTGCTGTTATGGGTTTATTTCATTACACCATTGACATTGCTGGGATAGGACTAATGTATTGTCCGAATAATACCTGCTCTGTGGTGGTACTATTAGGATTCTAACCATTAGAGAACAGAATACAGTGGTTGTACACAGTATGTACTGTAGGTCACAAGCAAATAGACTACAGTCTGAAACTGTAGAACTACAAAGTCCATCTTTACATTAAGTGGAACTGAGAACAATAAGTGAAGCAATAAGTACGTGTGTCAATATTTTGCTTTTTTTGTGTGTGTTTTTGTGGACATGCATGTGTGTGTGTGTGTGTGTGTGTGTACACTTCTCTCTCTCTCTTTAAATATTGCCTGCTTTTTTTTAAATTACTTTTTTTTTCCATTTTGGGCATGTTGAGTAGAAGGTGTCCAACAGTCTTTCTTAATTACAATTTACATACAAATGGTTTTTGAAGTAGCTGTTTACATTGCACCACCTGTTTATCTGCACTTCGTTTCATTACATTGATTACAGACTTCAGTGTTACATCTGCCCCATGACAGATTTAGAGCTGAGGTGTGGTTGACGCACACAACACTCCTCTAACATTGCGTGATTGACACACTAAACACCCTATTTTTGTTTGTAATTCCCGCTTTTTTAAAATATCAACTCAGAACAACCTGAGGTTGCATAGAATGATGCAATGATGTAAACTTAAAACTATGATGGTGATCTTTGAAATACCTTGGGAAATATATATTTTTAATTATTTGTCAGCGATAAATAAACTCATTAGATGTGAGCGTTTGAATGTTTACTATGATGTGACCTCCAATTTGTTAAATTCTTATACACAAAAAAGCCATAAAGACATTTTTTTTAATCTGACACAAGAGTTCACATGGTTTCAAAGACAAAATAATAATTTTTTTGTGTTCAGTATCAAGGTTGTTTTGACGTTAGGTTTGGCTCATTCTCATGAACACCTTAAAGGATTTAAGGATTCTGTATGAAGGTGTTTTTCTAAAACTGGCATTTCCACAAAATGTGTCATGATTTAGGACTTAAGTTTTTGTGTTTACATTTATACAGCGGGACACCACCATGCACACGGCCAGGCTGAGGTGTCTGCACCAGAACAGAAAGCCGGTGAAGTGGTGGGACCAAGTCACGAGCACCCACATGGACATGAGCAGCTTCATGCCTTCATAGGCCTCTCTCTGGTGCTGGGTTTTGTCTTCATGCTGCTGGTTGATCAAATTGGCAGCTCCCACATGCACAACACTGATGGTCAGTGTATCAGTCTGCTACAGTTTCAAGATATACATGGTCCTAGAAACTCAAAATCAAATAACTTTTTGTTTTTACACAGACCCAGAAGCAGGAAGAGCTGCCAGCACCAAAATCACCACTACACTCGGTTTGGTTGTTCATGCTGCAGGTAAACCAACAGAACGTGAGCAGTACAAGCACTTTAGCATTTTACAGCAATCTAGAAGATTCATTATTTGATTTTGCTAGAATCAAGTAATTTCCTTTTAGGAAGGTCACCAATGCAGTGACTTTCTCACTGTGCACTATATTAGACACACCCACTGTATTATAAGGTAACACCTTTTGGATATGAAATCAGAGCCTGTGGCTCATTTGATGCTTCACACTGTGTTTTTAATTTTAGTAGCACTGTTATGTCTGATCCAGACCAGCATGACACATTCTAACACAGATCCACCACAGCAATGTCACTGCAGTGCTTAGAATGATCCACTATCCAATAGTACCTACTGACAAACTATGTAAGAAACAGATGAGCTACTGTCTGTAATTATAAATACACAATGCTGATCTAAATATTGGAGCTGATAAAACAAACAGTGTATAGAATCAACAAGGAGAGCTCAATAAGTATTCATTAAATAATTTGAATAATAAATAAAAACAGTAAATAATTCAAAGTGTTTTATTTTCTATAGCTGATGGGGTTGCACTTGGAGCAGCTGCTTCCACCTCTCAGACAAGTGTCCAGCTTATTGTTTTTGTGGCTATAATGCTTCATAAGGTAGATACTTTTATGTAATAATAATAAAACAGAATTATCACTGTGACTTTGCATATCTTTATTATTTTGTCCTCATCAGCGCCACTTAACTTTACGGTCTCCTGCCTCCAGTTTAACTTCGTTGACATTCATTCATTCATTATCTTCCTCTTTATCCGATATTATGGTCGTGGTGGGGTTCCCCATGCCCATCCAGGGGAGAGCGTTTCAGGCGCTGGGCAGATACACCCAGGACAGGGTGTATCTGCCCAATCTATCGCTGGGCAAACACTCACTCACACAGACACACTATATGGGGCAATTTGGAGAACTCAATTGACTTGATCCATGTTTATGGACTGTGGGAGGAAACTGGAGAAAACCCAAGCAGACATGGGGAGAACATGGAAATTCCATCCAGATGGGGATTCGAACCAGGAATCCCTAGTGCTGAGAGGCGAATGTGCTAACCACTAAGCCACCGTGCCGCCACCTTTGTTGACATATTTACTAAATAAACCCTAAAAGGGTCTATACCTAGAAGTGTGTTTTTTTTCCCTTTTGTTTTTAAACCTTAGACTTCTGTAATAACAGCACTATTTTGTGTACACAACATTCTCAAAATATTCATCACACTGTTCCAATGCTTTAATAAGTTGGTGACAAACTCATAAAACCTTTTTTTATTATATTTATTTATTTTTTCCCCAGGCTCCTGCTGCTTTTGGCCTCGTCTCATTCCTTATGCACGCAGGCTTAGAGCGTAACCGAATCAGAAAGCACCTTCTGGTCTTTGCTTTGGCTGCTCCAGTTCTTGCTATGCTTACCTTCCTCGGCCTCAGCCAGGTAACACACAGAGATAAGACAAGTGAAGAAATGTCAACCGAGTCTGATTTACAATTAATGTGTGTTTAAAAGCACACTTTGCAAGAACCTTTGTGTTGTTGCGTGTTTTAAATGACCTTTTTTTGCCCTTCTTCTGCGTGTTCACTGTCTGGTTAATGTTAGTATAAATACATTTTATTCCCATGAACACAAAATAAAACCTCATGATGGTTGAAGTTGCAGAATATAAAATACTGTTTGTTAAAGAAGCATAATGACGTGACGCAGAGCTGGGCTTTTTCCTGACTGTGTTTAAATACAGAATCCCGTAATCCATCTGATTTGGCTTTTGCCTATTTGCACCACTTAGTGAATTTTGTAGCCAAATGATCATAACTCAGTAATTTGAGTGCCCACATAGTATTGCTCATGCTGTGTACTTTAAAACAACCTGATAGCCAGATGCTTTCAAACAGGGCTAACCTGTTTGCTCTGTGTTTAGTGATTAAATGGCATATAAAACTTAATTTGTTAAAAATGGGAGTGGCCAAAAAAAGCCAGATATCTGTATTCCCACAATAAGTAATATTGACAATGCAAGTCCTAAAGCTTTTATTATACATTTTTGTGAATCATCCACTTTTACTAAAGTATTTTGTAAAGCTTACAAAATTAAGCTTTTTTTAGTAAGTAGATCACGATAGGCTACATAAAATGTTTTAGCAGGGAAATCCAGTGCCAAACAGTTTGCGTTAGGACTTCGGAAACATTTTTGCACTGGAATAGATTCATTAATACTAAGAGTTATGTGTTTTGGAATTATGAGCTCCATGAACCCCTAAATAACTTTACAGCTGTTTTCATTAATTAAACTTAAATTTGGCTTGATTGGATAGGACTAGAAAATGGGATTAAACCTTATAAATGATTTATTAAATTTGTCAATATCTGTATATTAATTCTACAGCTATTTAGATAATAACACTGTTCATGTAGTTCTGTTCTTTTTTTTGTAGAAGGTTGTACACTATATGGTCACAAATTTTTATCACCATATTTGATATTTTATTCAATTTATTTACAACAGATGTCAAAAATATCATTACCTTGCATTTGGCCATTTAGCAGATTTGTGAGCACATTGTCCACAGCATCCAGGGAGCAATACGAGTTAAGGGTCTTGCTTACTGATCCACATTGGTAACTTTAGTGGACCTTTAGTGGACCATTGATAGCACAACACCTTTACTACTGTGCTACTAGTTTAGGAAAGTTTCTTTTCTGTTCCTGCATAACTGCCCCATGGCACGAAGTGATGGTCATTGTTGGGTACCTGTTCTGTGGCGTGTATGTGTATACTGTAAAGAAGCTCCATAAATGAGAACAATGTGTTTAAATGACCAATAAAATACCTTCAAGAGTCCTTAATAATTCAGTTTATAATGTCATGCAATTTAATCTAGTTAATTTAATGTCTAGCTTCTCTCTTGAGTTCTTGTTATCAGTGCCAGCAACCAGATTGTTTTTATTTTAATGTTTATTGCCACTAATGTAACACGCTGCCTCTCCATGTCTCCATCCAGAGCAGCAAAGAAGCCCTGTCTGACGTCAATGCCACAGGGGTGGCCATGCTTTTCTCAGCTGGGACCTTCCTGTACGTAGCCACAGTCCATGTCCTGCCAGAGGTTGGTGGAACAGGTGGGCACAGTCACTCTGCTGGAGGAGGTGGAGGAAAAGGACTCAACAAGGTGGAGGTTCTGGCCCTGGTCCTGGGCTGCCTCATACCTCTGGTGCTCTCTGTTGGCCATCAGCACTAGAATAGATGCTGACGGACAGGACTGCTGCAGACTTGAGACCTCGGACCGTGGTGGCCATGAGTGATGATTGTGTAATTAGAGATTAGCGGTGACTTCAAGAGAATCGCGTCATCGGACTTTTATCGGTCAGTTCTGCATCATAAAAAATGGACTTCTTATAAAAAAAGGGTGGGACAACTGTGAGATGACATGACCATAACTCCGCGAACAGGTGACATGACACAAAGTGAATGGCCTCATGGATTCATGCACTCTTCCCCTCATTTTCTGTGGTTCATTTCAAGTGCATTCTGCTGATGGTTTATTAATGTCTCTTCTTTAAAATTAATTTTTGTGGGACGAAACTGTGGGACGAATGCATTCATCTGTTTCAGCAAAGTTATTGAGTCATTTGATGCAGGCATTTGTTGTTCTAGCTTTGCACATATTTCTGCCTTTCAGTATAATGTCAAAGCTTTTTAGACTAATGTGATCTAGTGTTATTCATCAGAGCCTCAGCTGAACTAAACTTCTTAACAGTAAAGTCTGAACCAGGCATTAGTTCAGCTTCATGGATTTGTTATTCCATCATACATTTACAGCCACGTTATTAGGTACACCCACACTGTGTCCATTTTATCAGCTTCACCTACCATATAGATGGACTTCGTAGTGAACTTTAGCCCATCTGTTCCTTTACATAATTTTTTTGTCTTCTTTGTTTTTCAATAATCAGGAGATCCACAGTACTGTAGTAACAACAATGGTTTTAGTGTATGAGTGGATCACACACAGTGTCTACTGTGCCCTGTATGAGACTTATGTATGTAACTTATTGCTCCATCTTATGGATGTAAAATCACAGAGAGTTTGTGTTGGACATCTTCTAATCCTTCATCATTGTTCACATGACTGCCTACAGGTTGCCGTTGTCTGGACATTTTCTAATCAGTGGAATATTCTCAGTCCAGCAGAGATGATAATCTGTTTAAAAAACTCATCCACTCATACCACACCTTCATGTCAGTGTCATTGCACTATTAAGACCCATCCACCATCCAGACAGTATGTTCTCTATGTTAGTCTTGGTTCCTAATCATTAGAGGACAAAATACTGCGGAATGGATGAATGTCTGTAATAGTTGAACTATACAGTGCTTCTATATGGTGAGTAGAACCGAATATACAATAGTATAGAGACACAGAGGTGAACCTAATAAAGTAGGCTTTTTTTATTATTATTATATATAATTCTTTTTTACACCAGCGATCTAACATGTTTAGTCCTTCGGTGTGTCTGCTAATTTTTTTAAAGTCTATATTCTATCTGAATTTTCTTACTGCCAAAAACTTTATTTTTCATGTCTGCGTTCTAATGAGTCTGTTGAGTATTTTGGGTAATGAAAAAATGGGTAATATTGTTTTTTATTTTTTATAATTCTTATAAGGGACCACAGGTTAAATCTTGATGTTGAAGGAGTCATTAACCAGTTAATTTAGAACTATTTTAACAACAGTTTACATTATGGTGGTGATGTGACTCCCATAAAGTGACTTACACAAGCATTGCTTCTTCTGAATATGTGTTGCTCATCATTCACTCACCAGCTTAACAAACCAGCTTGTCCCTCACCTCTATTTATCCAAGTTTGATTGAGGCCAGGATGAATGTTTGTTTTAGTGGAGTTATATCGTTGCCTGCCCATTGCAGACAGGGCGTATATGTATATAATGCATTCTGTACAAACCATAATCAGATGAACTGAAGTAAAACCTGACATTACGTTTAGACAACCTGTACCAGCTTGTCTTCAGGCTTTTAGTCTGATTCTAAATGGAAAATGGCAATGAAATGGTAATGGTTTCATTTAAATTATGGGTCAGGGATATAATTAAATAACAAAACTGTGGAGTCACAGAAATGCGTTGACTCCAAGTGTGAACTGTGTGGTGTTTCTTAATATTTTTTATTTAATTTTTTTTTTTTAATATTGTATATTCTGGTATGTAATATTTTCCGGGAAATGTTTTAACATTAAGCCAATTAATTATTTATATCACAGTCATACAGTAAATTATTAATCCCTTTGCTCAGTATGAGATTATGGTTTCAAAAAGAAATCAATGCAAGGCCTCGAATGGAACAAGGAAGCTGTTAATCAGTTTGTTTTTTATTTAATTAGTCAGTATATTAAAATCAGCTTTTGTTTTCAACTAATACTAGAGATGAAAAGAGAGAAACAATCTGTATCTGGGTTTTTTACTTCAATTTCTGATCAGATCCAGTTTGTCCTTTTCAGCACGGCAGTGCTAAACACGTTAGAGAGTACACACGCACATTTTTATTTGAGTAATCTATGAATTTTTAAAGAAAATGTTTTAAATTACATGCATTTTAGCGAACAATGGATGATGCATGTCTGAAATGACAATTACAACTTAGGAGATCTATAAACAGGTTTTTTTCTTAAATCTGATCTAGGCTTCTTATTTTCTTTGCAAATATACAAAACCAACTATTGGAAATCAATGAATGGAAACAAGCCATTTTAAGTTTTACAATAAAACTTTTCCAAATTTGTTTGCTTTTATGTATTTTGGATTTCGAGATTAAACACCTATAAAAACACACGTGTGTGTGTGTGTGTGTATATATATATATATATATATATATATATATATATATATATA
>JAFMOD010000210.1:2809617-2857326 GCA_019802435.1 Corydoras maculifer
AAAGGGGGCTGAATAATTTTGCACATCGCACTTTTCAGTTTTTTATTTGTAAAAAAATTGTTGATTCATGTATAACTTTCATTCCACTTCACAATTGTATACCACTTTGTGTTGGTCTTTCACATTAAATTCCAGTGAAATATATTTATGTTTGTGGTTGTAATGTGACAAAATATGGCAAAGTTCAAGGGGTATGAATACTTTTGCAACCCACTGTAAGCTTTTATAACCTTCAATAAGTCTGAAAAGCAGGGAGAGTATCTGTAGATTTTTCCTTACAGAATTTTGCCAGGTTTAAATTCTATTCTTTTCTGTTTTCTTTAGGTCATCATCGCTAACACAGCTTCCAAATCTGGTCAGCAGGAGCTCGCAACACTCAACTGTACCCACCCACTAATGGTGGATATCTCTGAAGTTCAGGCTACTGAGGAAAATTGACAGAATATACCTTTCTACAGGGTGACAGGACAATAGCCTACGAAAGGCATGAGCAGACTCAGCATTTTATAACATTTAAGAGTCGGAGGTTAAGCAGGTGCTGGTGTTTGGCTCACAAGCTTCTGTTGATCTCAAAGGTGTTTGATGGGGTTGAGGTCAGTGCTCCGTATGGGTCAATCAGGTTCTTCCACACCAATACTATTGATCTGGCTTTTAAGCACACTAGCATTTAAAAAAAAAAAATTTGTCGTAGAAAATGAATGGCTCTATGCTCTGTTTTCTGCACCTGGGGTGATAATTAACGAGGTATGATGTCCAATTAATGTATTTCCATGTTACCATTTCAGAAAATCCTTTTGTGCAAACTTCCAGCTAGTGAGTCCAGACCCATTTGTGATCATGAAGCCAAATTAATTCATTCATTATCTCCCGCTTATCCTCTATTAGGGTCGCGGTGGGGTTCCCCATGCCCATCCAGGGAGAGATAGTCCCAGGACAGGGCGCCAATCCATCGCTGGGCACACACTCACTCACACAGAAACACTCTATATGGGGCAATTTGGAGAATTCAATTAACTTGATCCATGTTTTTGGACTGTGGGAGGAAACCGGAGAACCCGGAGGAAACCCACGCAGACACGGGGAGAACATGGAAACTCCACCCAGATGGGGATTCGAACCGGGAATCCCTAGCGCTGAGAGGGGAACGTGTGAAGCCAAATTGTTTATTAGAAAAAAATATATAATAAAATAACCTTTATAGCTTTCATGCTTGTAAAACTCTTATATAAAAGCAAATACAAACTCTCAAGTCATGGCCCCTGAGGTTCCCCAAACTTAAACATCAAAAGGGGAGTGCACACAAGATGGTTACAAGAACTTTACAGAACTAAAGCCTTTTTTAATTAGAATGAATGAAAATCCCCAAAATGGAATCTTGAAAGGCTCTTTTATACTTCATAGGTCCCAAGCGGGGTACTCTGAAGTATGCAAGACGCCCAAATTTTTGTTCTGGAGCAATTTTTTTCAAATTATTTTAATAAAGTAAAAAAAAGTTAGCCTTTAATTTTAAAGACCTGTCATATTGGATTGTTTCTTGAAGTTATCTATTGATTTAAGTTCATAACATTTTGCACTAATGGACATTTTGACCAGGGGGCCTGAGGTTTTAGATGCTGCTCTACTGCTTATTAGATCATGTGCTGTAGCATGAACACAAAGTTTGATGGAACTAAGAAACCTGGCCCACCAGCTCATGTGTAAAACTTATAACAATAGTTTTAGGACACGCCTTAAAATCATCACCTTAAATCATGAATTTGAGTGTTTTGTTCAGTCTCAGTATTACACAGACGGTGTATAAAATCACTCACCTGGATTTTTGCGATGGTCCAGTGTTGTAGGTTTTAAAAGTTTGAGGGGACAGTTTGGGGTAAGTCTTTTGATGTTCTAGCATTGCTGTGCCCCAGTGCACAAAGCAAGTTTTGTGACATGTTTGTGTTCTAGTGTAGAAGATCTTGATTGCCCCACACAGTCCTGATGAACAAAAACAGAGACCCTGAGCCTGATCCTCTTGTCCACATCAGTGCCTGACCTTGGTAATCAGGCATGTGTACAGACATTTTTGGGGGACGGGTTCTCAAGCCAAAAAAAAAGAAAGGTACCCTTTAAAATTTTTATTTACATGGATATACAGTACAATGTTTATTTAGGGTGTTTTCTAATATTAATGAACAAAGAGAAAAAATGCCGAAAGGGCACAATTCTCATCCAGGGCAAAAGGGCAGCTTGCAACTAGTGGTCTATCTGTGCACATTTCACTAATATTCAAATGTGATTTGATTGTGATACACGTGTCTCCAAACTGCTGCAGTTGTGAAGTGTCCTAGTGCTTTTTCTATATGAGGTCTGTTTCGCACAGCATCATAGCAGAGGGATTTAAGCTTACTCGCCAAATTTAGACCCATGGTTAGTTGTTCTAAAGGCTCTTTGGAGCGTTTGATGGCGGTACAAATCCATTGAAAGTGCAGTCACAGTGTTTTAATCTGTGATGGATAAAAGCAAAGCATAATCTTAGGTAAGTGCCAATGCTCTGCATAAACCAGGAGCTATGGCTTTCTGCTCTGTCCCTAATGCACATTTGCAGAAACAACTACGCGCCTGTGAACCTGACATGCAGATACTGAAGAGCTGCAAAACAGATTAATGTGCCGAGAAAGTGGTCTCCTTGTTCTTTTATGGAAGCGCAATAGTTGCTTCGGCCTTGCAGTGATTAAATTGAGATGTCTATAGTAAGAGCGATAATCAGAGAAACGGCTTCTCGTGTATCACATCTATCGATCGTGCTGCAGTTTTAGAAACTCACATTTAAATCCACTGTATGCATCCCTGTTATTATCCCACTGTCTCTCTCTTCCCGTCTCCCTCTACCTATTGATGTATGCATCATTCTGCCTCGCTGAGTTATTGGAAGTTTCCCTAATTGGCTTTTGACTGTCTGTGTGTATGGGTGTGTAGGCTTCAGAGTATAGCCTACTACTGTTTACCCCCTCCACCCCTCTCTGTAAAAGCCTGTCGTGTTTTGCTTGCACAATCCCTTTTTATTTTCCCTTGGAGCTCCATGGAGCAGGCAGACTCTGACATCTTTGACATCAGCACCAAGGTGCAGCTGCATGGTGTACTGTGGAAACGCTCCTCAGGACGACCCTCAGCCAAATGGTCCCGAAGGTATGGTGCGGAGGTTGTCTTTTTCTGGGTTTTGTTTACTATGTCGTGTTGAAGCGTTTGCATGCAGTTTTTTTTTTTTTACTGGAAATTGTAGAATGTATGCATTTGCATTTCAAAATGTATGTGCCATATATCATGTGCCAGTGCCATTTTTTTACTATAGGGAAAATATCAATGTAAAGATAATGGGGTTTGATGGCATTACTTTATTTAGTATTAAAATGCATTAATTCAACTTATCCTTTTTAGTCAGATGTATCAGGTTGCATCTGTTACTCACTAATCTCTGGTGTTTTATTCTGTTTTTTTTTTACCGGCTGTATAAAATAAAGTTCTGTGTTTTGGATAAAAGTTAGGGGTGGCTACAGTGCATTTTAGCATGACCATACCCAAGTAACTTTCCCCTACGAAGCTATAATCTTGAATCCTGAACACCTTTAGAAATAATACAGGGATTGCAAGCCAGGTCCTTTCAACATCTCCACATCAGTGTCTGACATCACAAATTCTCTCTGAGATAAATGGAGGTGGTACGGGGGGGTGTAGCGGTTAGGCCCTGTTCTTCACAACAAAAAGGTCCCGGGTATTAGCACAATTAAAATAACACCATTATACTTGTTTTAATACAAAGTAACTTATAATCCTTAGTGCAATCCTGGGGTCCTCCAATATTACATTTACATTTAGTCACTTAGCAGATGCTTTTATCCAAAGCAACTAACAAATGAGATCACTGACAAGACAAGTCAGTAGTTGAGAAGGAACCAGGTACAATGTAGTATTATTAAACTTGATCATTATCCAATTTGTCTTCAATGCCTATATTTACCTTACCCTCTTTAATGTATGGAAATGAATAAATGGGGAAATTCACATAATATTTCTAAGCTGATTTTACTGGTAGGCTCAAATACTTGTGTATGCAGGATCAGTAATTTTAGTTAAATTATTTTTTGCAACTTGAGGCAGACTGTGTGTGTGTGTGTGTGTGTCGGTGTGTGTTTGTGAGGGTTTTTTTTTCTCAAACAGATTCTTCATTGTGAAAGACAGTTTTCTGTTATATTATGCTGAAAATGAGAAGAGAAACTTTGAGACGAACAAATATTTTAACATCCATCCAAAGGTATGTTCTCAAATTAAGACTTTATATTTGATATTTTCTAATCCCTTTAATGCGAGCTTTGATTTTTCTTCTAGGGAGTTTTCCCTCTGGGTGGCTGTGTGGTTGAACCGAAAGAAGAACAGGGCATGCCTTACGCCATAGTTATCAACCATGAGGATTTCAGTGTATGACATGTTGGGTTGTTATTCCTTTAGCCTGTTTCCTTTTGTGATATATTAGCATTAGTTTTTTTGTTTGTTTTTCTCTCTCTCTTTCAGGCAGACATTGTGTTAGCAGCAGAGAGTGAGTCTGATCAGAGCCAATGGCTGGAGATGCTGCAAGAGTCAGGAAAAGTGTGAGCCTTTTTAACAATATTCTTAAACAAGATTCTAATTTCTGTAAGATGTCATCATCATTTCATCAGCGCTTTTATTATTGCGAAAGTCTAAGTCTCTACTTTGCATATAGAATTCATCATCAGGCTTTAAAATACCTGCATGTCCTTGTGAAGTTTTATTAATGAAAACATGGGCTCTGCTTAGGAAGTCACTGCTTTTGAATTCCCACATCAGGCACTCAGACAGACACAACAAGTCTGAGTTTAATTTAGGGCATAGACTAAGGTCAGTATATGTGATCTTATAGCAATGTAAGATGTCAGAGGGTATCACGTGTTTTACCTGCTGTATGAAACAAGCAGTCTTTAGTAATCTGGCTCTTACCGTGCAGGTGATACTTTGGTTAATACAGACCTGCCTCACTAACCAAACTAATAATCAGTGGTGCATTGGGTAAGAGGAGGCCCTGTTTATTTTAGATGGCCTTTTTAAGGTTCACTTTATACACAGTGATTTAAATTAGGGGACAGTCACCACAGAATATGTCCGGTGCTGCCAATCCACAATGTCCTCTTACAGCTACCACCATTCTCCTTACACTTATTACAATTAACACTTATCAGAAGTCTTTAGAATGCACATAAGCATAATATTAGAAAAGCAGGTTCGACTCACATGTAACACCAAATCTGATTTTAAAAAACTTTTATAGGCTTCAAGTCATTCAGATCTTTTCTGAGCTGCTCATGCTGGTTAGGATTATTCGAGGTGCTTATATCTACAACTTTACTCCTATGGAGAAGGTGGAGCAACACTATGGACAGATGGCCAATCCTTTCTTTTTTTGTATATTTACTACATATAAAAAATGAATTGATTGATATATTCTCATTTTCCTATATTTTAATTTACAGATTATGTGCATATTCAGTAGCACTGCAACAAAGCCAATGTGGTGTTTTTCATACACAGGACCTGGAAGAATGCCCAGCTGGGTGAGGCTATGATTGAAAGTCTGGAGGCTCAGGGACTGCAGCTGGCCAAAGAGAAACAAGAGTATCTAGGTGAAACTCACTAGTACATTACAAGTATATTACTATATACTTCGGCTATATTTCGGCTATATTGAAGTTGGTCCTATCTTATACCCTGTCTTATACCCTGCCAACCATCTATTTTGACGCCTTCCTCCTGCATCGTTTAAATAGCAAAGGCTGCATGTGAATATATCCAACCCCAATGGGCATGGTGCTCTCGAAATGAGGTGTGTTTAGGTACATTTCTGGTTTACTGCTATCTTGACAATGGAAAAAAAGTACGCACTGACGGACAACAACTCAAAAAGAAGTCTTTTCTAATTTGGCCGTGAATTGTCAACACGAACATCTGTTACACACAATTAAAATAACAATCAAGTGACATGCTAATTGGTTTAATGCGCATAACATTGAAAACAACACAATTATAAATAATTAAGAAAATGAGTACATGCCTTTTTGCTATCATTATGACAGCAAAAATACACATATACTCCCTTATTTAAGCTGCATGGTATGTGTGGTTCACCAAAGATCACTAAAATAGGGCCCTGAGTCTTATAATATTATTGTTAAAAGTAGCATAATGGTTGTTTATATATATTTACAATCCTTATTTGTTTCTGACATGTCTGCTACCTTCACTGTTGCAATGGAGAAAACTAATTTAAAATGAGATGTTATGAAAGCTAGTGTAGGTGAAAAGTTTTATGTATATGATTTATTATGTTGATAGTTTATTATGATGTTAAAAACTGGTCTATAATTAATTTCTCCTCCAGATAAACTCATGGAAGAGACTGAGGAACTAAGCTTACAGAGAGAACAGACAGCGGTTAGTTGTAGCTCATTATTATTATTATTATTATTATTATAATTATTATTATTATTATTATTATTATTATCAGTACTTCAATTATCATATACTTTTGTTCACACATGCTTATTTACGAAAAAAAATGTGATCATTGGAGACTGTGTGTGCTGCAGGAGCTGGAGCGTCTGAATCAGGTGCTGGAGGAAGAGAAGCAAAAGTTTGAGGAGGTGCTGATGGAACTGAAAGCTGATCAGGAGCAGATTAAAAAGTATGGTTTAAGTTCAACACTTCAGTCACATTTCATTGTTTTCATCCTTAATTTATTCTGTAAAAATGTCATTTTTGAAAACCTTTTTATACCAGAATAAAATGGAACATTTTGTTTTCTAAGTTTCTTATACGGGCGGCACGTGGCTTAGTGGTTAGCACGTTCGCCTCTCAGCACTAGGGATTCCCGGTTCGAATCCCCATCTGGGTGGAGTTTCCATGTTCTCCTGCGTGGGTTTCCTCCGGGTTCTCCGGTTTCCTCCCACAGTCCAAAAACATAGATCAAGTTAATTGAATTCTCAAAATTGCCCCATTTAGAGTGTGTCTGTGTGAGTGAGTGTGTGCCCAGCGATGGATTGGCGCCCTGTCCTGGGTCTATCTGCCCAGCGCCCGAGACGTTCTCCCCTGGATGGGCATGGGGAACCCTACCGCGACCCTAATAGAGGATAAAGCGGGAGATAATGAATGAATTAATGAATTATACAACATGAATATAATGTTAATTCTGTGTATTTAAATGTTTCTCATTTCATTGCAGCAGTTTAACTTGTTCAGGTGATCAGTGCTGTAGAGAGATCAGAGAAAAGTGTTTTGCCTTTGTTTTCTTGTTCATCGCACTCCATTGTAAAGCATTAGTGTGTGATTAGGGATCTGGATGGAACATCTCAGTCACTGAAGGGAGTTGAATCTGAAAAGGAAGAGCTTCACAGTCTGACCACAAGACTGCAGCGGTCCATTGAGGTGAACAACAGGTTTATATTTTTATTTATCTGTATATTTTAATATAACTGTAAAACATTTTAGTATAGTATATCTATCAAATATAAATGTGTGCACAATGCGGGATATATTAAGAATAGATAAATATTTGGAAACTATCTATTAATTAGTTTGAAGGTGGGAATGCCATAAGTTTAAAATATTATCCTAATTAGTAAATATGGTATTTAGTTCATATATATTAGTTTAGTATGTTATAAATATTCAGTTCATATCATATAATCAGTTCAGATCATGCTGTATTTAAATGTGTTTACTTCGAACATTAATTAAAGCAGATTTCTTTAGACTGTAAATTGTATTTTAGTTTACCTTTCTTCACTTTTAATGAACAAATAGCTGTCATATAAATCTCATCAGAAATAGATATGCAATATTCATTTCACCGATGTTTGTTTACCTTTACACCATCAATATTAATGAATTAGCCATAGTTTGATACATTGTATTATAAAATCAGATTAAAATTTTAAATTAATGACAAAAAACAATATAATGCATATCCTGTTTTAGGAGTTGTCAGAAGAGAAGCAGCACACTCTGGAGCAGCTAAAAGATAAGGGGATGAAGAAGTTGGAGGATGAGGCCTCTGCTCCGGAGCCTCAGTGCTTGAAGGCAGAGGAGCAGCTGCAAGAGACACTGCGACACATTGAGGAACACATGATGTCCTTGCTGCTGGAGAAGAAGCAGGCTGAGGAAAGGTAAGCGCTTAGTGGGGAAGATTCGTGACTTCATTCCCTGAAGTGTTTATATTTTGCTATGGTGTTTCGACTGTTTGCCAAATATGTGCTCATAGTATATCAGTGGTTGGGGTGTTGGGCTCCCAGTCTGATGGTGAGAACCCCAAGACTATCAGGAGATGCCAGTGATGGAATTTTAGATGGCTTTGTATAAAAGTGTCTACAAAATGATATGATGTCATCTAATGAATGTAAAATCCTGATGATGTACTGTCACACATACTTCCTTTAATAAGTAAAATTCAGTGATCAGCATTACATTTAAATACACTATATAAACAAAAGTATTCAGACACCGACTGTGTATCCCACTCTTACAGCTACAGTATCACAGCTTTTACCTGTGTGGGAAGGTTTTTTGTTAAATTCTGGAGTGTGTCTGGAATATTTCTTGTCTTAAACTTTAAAATTGCTTTACAGAAACAGAAGCTTCAGCAAAGATAATATAGCTCCATAGTAACTTTGCTGAAGCTTTTGTTTCTATAGAACAATTTTAAAGTTTAGGACAAGAAATATTCCAGTCATCAGCCATTATATATATATAAGTTAATCAGATAAATCTATAGAGGTGGCATGGTGGCGTAGTGGTATACCCATATAGTGGTGTCACAATAGCAAAAACGACCTAATATGTGGTTGATGGCTCACTACAGATCGCTTAAATAAAGCCCCTGTATAATATATAATCAGTACCTGTAATACTGTGTGAAGTGAAGGACTGGCTATGTGGGCTTGTGCCAGACCACATTGCCTGCTCCAGGGTACACTCCAATGTTAATGAAAGTTAGAAGCTGACAGAGTGGAAATGTCCATTGACTTACAATCAGACCATCATATTGATCACACACAAACAAATGGAACAACAAAAGAGTGACTGAGGGCCATGAACGACTTTACAGAGAGAACACGCGTGAGCAGAAAGTCTATCAGAAATCTTTGACTCGAGAGCTTGGTGTGTGATGCACAGCTGAGCTTTTCTTTTTTTGTAGTGGATGGTTTACTGAGGACGCATTCACATTTCAGAAGGTTAACTTAAGACATATGAAATGAATTGTACCTGATTAACACTCATGATCATTAAATTTAAAGACTTGACAGTTCTATTACAAATACAATCTAATAGGCATATATATTTGTAACTGGGCAGTTTGCACACTGACATATATAAGAAGATGTCTACTATTTAGACAGTAATACTATATTTCGAATATATGCATGTAAAGCAAAAGTAAAATACGATCATGGGATTTAACTTGATTTTAACACAAAAACTATTTTAAAATGGTGTGAGGATTTGGTTTAAGTACTGTACATTAAAGTTCTCTATATACACAACTGGAGCTGTTCAGTGCATTACCTGCCTGATGTGAACCTCATGCTCAGTGTCTCCTCCTGCAGGTTAAGAGAGAACGAGCAGCGTGCACGGGTGCTCCAGCAGGAGAAAGAATATTACTCGACTCAGGCTCGAGTGCTGCAGCAGTCCCTCACTCAACTCACTGCAGATAAACAGCAGGCCGAAGCTGAACTTAAGGTGCGAAAGAAAGCATTGCCAACCTAATTACAAACAACTGAAACAAAAATCTTTAAGCTTACAATTCCACTCTCTTTTGATAAAGCTTATTGTTAGTAGAGCTACATGTTTCAACAAAATAATAACACTCTACCTGCAAATGCAAATAAAAAAATGCTGTGATAATTTTTTTATTCAATCTAAACAGTGGTTATAATACATATGGTGCATTACCAGCTCAAAATACAGTACCAGTCAAAAGTTTGGACACTTCCATCCCCTTCTTGTCTCCATGTTCTCCACTTAACATATAGATGGACTTTATAGTTTTACAATTACAAACTGAAGTCTATCTGTTTTCTTTGTTTTTGTTAGATTCTTTTTGGTTTTCTGTTCTCCATTGGTCAGGACCAGGTATCATTTGGGTGGTGGATTGTTTTTTGTCAGTTCCGCAGTGACACTGATGTGGTGAAGGGGTTTTAGTGCAGCAGTGCTGCTGTAGTTTCATTTAAACCTCGGTGACACTGCTGTGATAGGAATAACGCAGCAACCAAATAAAACCTGCTCTGTGGTGGTAGTATTCGTCCTGACCATTAGAGAAGAGAGTACATAATATATACTTTAGTCCTCAAACGGATTGACTACAAAATGTACTGTAGAACTACAAAGTCCATCTTTACATAAAGCAGAACTGAGAACACGGACAATAAGTGAGCAAAAAGTAGGCGTGTCCAAACTTTTGACTGGAACTGTGTCCAAAACACAGACGAATACTGTAAACCTTTTTCAAAAATAAAAATGATTTATTTGGAAAAGGAATCTCCAAAGTTTAAGATTGTAATAATATAGAAATGCATTTCAACACTCAGATCATATAACACTGAGTTTCTAGACACCCACACTCTATATGCACACACATCCATCACCATTATGTTACCTCTGAGTGAGAGAAAAATCAATTTGCAAACCTTCACTGCACTGACCTTTTCTCCAAAAACACATTTCTTTCTGTGTAATCCATATTTCGCATGCCTTTCATCTCGGCTCGTGCTTGCATAATCACATAACCTAAGTAATGCATCTATGTGGGTGTGTCAGGCTGAAATGGAGTCCCGAGCAGAGTTAGAACGCAGGCTGAAGCAGGCCGAGGAGGCGCTACAAGACCTGGAACAGGGTCTGAACTGCATAGAGCGCAGCCGAGAGAGAGACGAGAAGATGAGAGGGGATGTTAGCCACCTACGCAGTAAGATTCATTCATTTTTTTGAACTTCGGTTAAATATTTATAGATAAAGTTTTGACCTCCTATTAAAGAAGCCAAGACCAAATAAGAAAACTATTAATATTCTTTTCTTGTACCAATGTTTATCTAGAACATTTTACATTTTAATTATAATAAGATTAAAGATAAAAATACTCTGGGGCATTGAAACTGAAACTATACCTAATGATGCAGGCCATTCCTAGCCTTGCACCTTAAAGAGCATGCACCCCTTACAAAGAATAAATAAAAGAAAAATTACTGAATCCTGTAAATTGCATCACAACACAAACCATGTTAAGACACTAAGCACCCCTACAAGGGAAAATCCTAAGTCTGCAGGAGGGCAAGAGCATTGTATCTAACAGCAGGGAGGGGAGGGGGCATGATGGGAGAGACTAAGGGACTGATGATGGAAGGGAGGGAAAAAATGGTTTAAAATATCTGTATGCTGTAACCTTTTTCATCATCTCTAAAGTTAATAGTCAGTGATCATTCAAAATTTTAAAAGTTTGGACATTTTTTGCTCACTTATTGTCCATGTTCTCAGTTCCACTTACTGTAATGATATACTTTGTAGTTCTACAATTCCAGACTGTCGTCCATCTGTGGACTACAATGCATACTGTGCACTCTGTTTTCTAATGGTCAGGACCCCAATAGTACCACCACAGAGCACGGATTATTTGATTGGTGCATTGTTCCTATCCCAGCAGTGTCACTGTGTTTAAATAAAACTACAAAAACCACCACATCAGTGTCACTGCAGAACTGCCAATAAACAATCCACCACCCAAATGAAACCTGTTCTGTGATGCTCCTGATAAATAGAGAACAGAGAACCAACAGAGGACTAACAAAGACAACAGATGGACTACAGTCTGTAATTGTAGAACTACAAAGAAAAAAGACGTTTTTTTGCCTGGTACTGTGTAATCCGTGGAGAAGATGAGCTTTTAGAATTATATTGATAAAATTTGTTGGAACCTTTTCTAAAATTGTTCAGTATATTTCTTTATCTCTTGCAGCATTTTTCGAGGAGTGTATCTGTGCTGCTGAAATCGATGCCAAATTACCAGCCATCATGAAAAACGCTGTGTATCTGCATAAAGCTGCAACTCGCCGAATCAAGAGCTGTCGCATCCAGAGACGTGCGTCCAGGCAACGCTGGCGTGAGTGCTTCACAACCACTTTCTTACACATAGTGAATACTGAATGCTATAACTTTAGTTCTTGAATAGACACTTTTGTTCTTCTGAACAGTAAAACACTCGCAGTCGTTTGCTGGCCAACATGGAGAGTCCCCTAGTCTGGAGGACCTGAAAGAGACCACTCGTCGCCTGACGTCCGACAGCTGCTTCAGACAGCCTAACAAGGCTATCCACACATTCACCCGGCAAGACAGAGTGCAATCTGAGGACTGAGAAAAGTGTGATGTGTGAACTCTAAATTAAAAATTATTTAATATTCACTTATAAAGGAAAATACATAAAATTAATCATATATCGTTCCCACTTAGGGGAGGTTTTGTTTTGGACTAGGAAAATGAAATTTAGGTGTCTACTTACTTTTTGCCATATAAGGCTGATCATATATATTGATGGGTTTTGTTTATTTAGTTAGTTTAGCAAACTGGCTTGTTTACCAGGCTTGTAATGAAGTTTATGAGTGCAAATATGTAAATGGTCATTTAAGTGTAATTATTTGCTTCTTGGTTTTTTTAGTAAAAGAAACTTTAATTAACTGAGAAAAAAAACACCAATTAACCACCGTCAACATCACCTTAATGTGAATTTACTGTGCACAGTAGAACTAACCACTCTCTCCACCAATCACCGGTGTTGCTGCTCAAACTAAAGGTGGTGAGACATCTTAAGCTGCTTCTTGATGGATGTACATAGTATATAAACCTCTGGAGGGTCTCCATCAGCCTCAGTAAGATGTTCGGTACTGGCATTAAATGCTGTTATATCCCATATGACACCATAAGGAGAGTATTTTCCTAGAGAATTGCGTCTTCCAGATAATTTAAATCTTTTTCCAGCTTGCCAAGGCACCCGTAGTTTTCACCAGCATTGAGGTTATCAATGTTTATTAATATTTATCCTGTCTGTTTCTAAATGTCAAGCTTTTACACCTATAATTTTTTAGATGTGAAAGTGAAAATCCATGCTAAAGATGGGCGGATGGTCTTAACACTCCAGCACCAAAGAAAACACATGGCTAATAGACGGCTAAAAACATCTATTACTTGTACATAAATGTCTAGACTTCAAAATAAAGAAATCCTCAGGATGGATTTAAGTTCTGTATTTTAAGATTCATTCTGCCAAGAAGTAGTAGCAAATATTTATTAACATAATTATGCAAATCTGGTAGCGACACTTCCAAATGGACTTAAGATTGTGATTAGAAGTAAGTGTAGCTTTGTGAATTAATAAACCAGGGGAATGATCACTTCTCTAGACCTGATTTTTTTTTCTTCATTAAAATACAATTAAGAATATCATTAGTTTTAATGTTTGCTTCCTTTACTGTTTAAATAGTTGATGGCAAAACTGTGTAAATAAACCTGGAGACGGATCGTTTTAACAGCTTTTTGATTCATGGTTATAAGCATTTGTATTTCAAGACTTATGATTAAGGTACATATATAAATATTAAAAATTCTCCTTTATAATAAAACAATGCGGACGTAGTTCCGTCACGGCGCATTCTGTATGCCATGCATGCAATATATGTTCTCAACTGTCCCATTTTCTCATGTGAAAATCAATTTATCAGTGCTTTACTTAAGAAATCAATGCTCTAGCACAAAATATTACCTTTAAAATAATTTTATTGATTCAGAGATGATTGTATTGCTTCCTCAAAACCATAAAGGAAGCATCACATTCATAGTGACTGTCATTTAAGAAAAAAAAAAAAAACACAAACGTAATGCGAAATCCCATAACGGACCAGTTAACACTGTAGTGAACAATGTAATGTAGGGCCACAAGCAACTGAAGACCTGATGAAACAGTCAAAAGAAAAGCCCAACTTTATTTATTATATATTTCATCAGTTTACAAAGTCATTATGTATTTTTAATTAAACTGAGGTTTCATGTGTGTGCTTCAGCTCTTTTGTGATTTTAATAAGATGTATTTCTCACAGAAAGAATAGAACCCAATTACCCCAATTCTAATAATCACAAGTAATTACAAATACTGTTACGCAGTAGCTGCTGGGGCAGCAGGCCAGACATTGTGGGGCTCAATAGATTCCATGACATCTGCTGTAGTGTGGAATCGACTTACATAAGATCATGTAAGCTATAAATGTTCCGATTTTGAGTGTATTTACCTGGAACATACCCTGTATCACATGTCCTGCAAGCATGAATGAGCAAAGTGCATAATATGAAGGATATCGCTCACAGCTGACTTTATCAGAGGTATTTTTCTTTTTACTCAGCAAAAGGTTTGGTTTTAAAAATGCAGAATGTAAGTAAACTTGGAAAATCCAATATTTAAACTAAAGTATTGGGACACACCTCTAAATGACTGAATTTGTATGTTTTATTTAGTCCCTCTGCCAGACGTAAAAAAAAAATCTGAACTTTTCATGGATCTTGGACAATTGTTTGCTTTTAGTTATGCTAACTATGCTTCAAAGCGTGGCAAATGAGGGCATGATTGGTAATTTCTGTGTGAAAGAACCTGACTGTCTTGCACAAATCCCCGATCTGAAGCACATCAAACAGCTCTGTGATGACGGAGTTTGTGCCTTACAACAGCAATGTCTTTTCTCATTACACTTTCCACAAAACTCATAAATCTTGCAGAAAGCCATGTCAAAATAGTGAAAGCTTTTGGAACTGCAAATGGAGACCTATGAAAAATGTGATGTCATAAATCTCTGAATGTATAATGCTCAAGTGTCCCAATACTTTGGCCTAAGTAGTGTATAATCATTTAATTTCCTTTGTTTTATTTTGCTTTATTGAAGTATGAAAGAGAAAATCGGATTACAGCTAACAGAGTTCTAATGATTTGGACTGAGTAGTCTGCAGATCACTCGAGAGATCATCATCATCACATCCTCTTAATATGCACCACCTGAAAGACAAAAAGAACAGAACTGTATATTCACTTGTGTTCTTTTCTTTTAATCCAAAAGCTCAAGAGACTTAAAATCATCCATTTAGTAATCTGCAATTTTGCAGTTGGTCTTAAGTAGTTGGTCTTTCCAAAATCTCACGTGTTACAAAAGTGATGAAGTTATTTATATTGCCTTACAATATAAATACTTACACACAGAGGAATGATCCTCCACATTTAACACATCCCTGCGGTGAAACACACACACATGCCTGCAGTGGGCAGCCCTGTACACTGCGCCTGGGGAGCCTTAGGTGCCTTGCCATAGCACTTGGTGGGAATGGGAATTGAACTAGGTACTTTTTAAGTAGCAGGAATGCCACTGTTATTATGAATAAGAGGCCAAACAACTAAAATGATCAAACCAACCAAGGTGCTGTCTTTATACATTTGCCCATACAGTGTATTGAATCAGACGTGATATTTGTTTTCGTACTGAGTCTGGGAGACAACATTATCCCTATATAGTAGTGTGCAGAGACATTATGTATTTAACTTTGGTTAACCTCAGTCATTTTCTCTGTTCTGGCCTTGGGCAGATTCTGGATTGGGGGATGAATGAAAAAATGACAGATGGGTATTGAAGCTGGAATTATGCTGGGTCATGCTCTGATAGGATTTCACACAGCACTGCTTTGCCTTTATCATCCCTCTAATCGTCTGCCCTTTAAAATGTACCCAGATAAAGTGGCACTTTGGAACTGCAGTGAGTAGACTCTTATTTTTGTAAATCTAGTCTCTTCCCACACATTCCCACGATCCCTAATGAGTTCATCAAAGGCCTAGGCCACCAGCTCCATTACACATTGCTATGGCAACTACTGCATAAAAGTGTGCCTCGTGCTGCGCCCATGCTCCAACCTATTTTTTAGAATGCAGAAATCCTGCTCAGATGAATTGTAGGAAATGATGGCATTATGATTGTGCCCTATATAGTTACAAAAGTAATTGGACAGCTACAGATCAGATCTATAGAAGGTTTTATGAAAATCCTACTCAACATTAACCCTCGTTTGCAGATCCAGCAGTGTGTCTGTGGGAATGTTCACCTATTCAGTCAAAATAAAGCATGTGTAAGGTCCAACACTGAGGGGAAGCTAGGTAGCAATCTGCATTCTAGGTCACTTCATTGATGCTTTAAAGTGGTTGAGGTCAGGGTAACCAATCTATACATTTGTAGTCAGCAAAATCTCACCTCGAACCGTGGGGTAAATAGGCTACAACAGCAGGTCATAGATGTTCATGTCTTAATATATAAATCTCAGAAACTTACCCTAAAAAAAAGGCAATTTTAAATACAAATGAGGATGTACCTTTATCTTTCTTTGTTAGACCAAATACCAATACCAACATTTGATTCTGTATAGATGCAGAATATTAATTTAAATACCTATTTACACCATTTCAGTTAACAATAAAAAGTTTTAAAACCTTTTTTGGTCAGATGTATCTGTAACTGTGTATTTCAGTCAAAAGTCAAAAGTTTGGACCTTCTCCTTTCTCCGCCTATTCCCTTCCTTACCATATAGAAGGACTTTGTAGTTTTAAAATAACAGAATGTAGTCCATCAGGATTTTTTGTTTTTGTTAGTCCTCTGTTGGTTCACTGTTATCTATTGGTCTTGAGCATAACAGAACAGGTATCATTTGGGTGGTGGATTGTATATTGTCAGTTCTGCAGTGACACTGATGTGGTGAGGGGGTTGTAGTGCAGCAGTGCAGCTGTAGTTTCAGTTAAACACCTCGGTGACACTGCTGGGATAGGACTAATGCAGCCACCAAATAATCCCCGCTCTGTGGTGGAAATTTTGGGGTTCTGACCATTAGAGAACAGAGTAAAGGGGATGTACACAGTATGTATTGTAGTCCACAAACATATGTAATACAGTTTGGAATTATACAACTACAAAGTCCATCTTTAGTGGAACTGAGAACATGGACAATAAGTGGGTTAAAAAAGGGGGTGCGTACAAACTTTTTGTGCTGTATCTAGAAAAGCAATTTAAATGCCACATTAAGTGCTATTGGGTGCCATAAGTATAAGTACGAGTACAAATACATGAGGCATTATTGGACACTGGCGGCACGGTGGCTTAGTGGTTAGCACGTTCGCCTCTCAGCGCTAGGGATTCCCGGTTCGAATCCCCATCTGTTCTCCCCGTGTCCGCATGGGCTTCCTCCGGTTTCCACCCACAGTCCGAAAACATGGATCAAGTCAATTGAATTCTTCAAATTGCCAACATAGAGTGTGTCTGTATGAGTGAGTGTGTGCCCAGGGATGGATTGGCGCCCTGTCCTGGGTCTATCTGCCCAGCGCCCGAAATGTTCTCCCCTGGACATGGGGAACCCCACCGCGACTCTAATAGAGGATAAAGCGGGAGATAATGAATGAATGAATGAATATATTATTGGACACATACCTGAAACTTGTATTAGTGTCACTCAACCCATACTGTACCTTCGACCATAAGCACATGATGTCGTCCATATTTATGGAAGTTTATATGTGTTAGGGTGGGTTTTCACATACCTTTGAACATCTACTGTAGGTTTAGCTAATAAACTGCGTTTAAAACAAACATACCTGATACGAACTGAATGTCCAGGGTGAGCTCGAGATGCTGATCTGATGCTGATCCAATCCTCTGCTTCATCAGCAGCTGAGATCACTGTTTGCTGTGTCCCTACTTAAGTCTTTGTCAGCCATCTTCGGCGGATCAAAGTTTACCATCAGCAGCATCGGGCTTTTGAAACAGTGTTCTCAGTAAGCTTTCGGCGTCCGATTCTGTCTGTGCACTTTTTGTCTTCTTTTAAGAACCATCAGTGATGTAGTGAGGGTTAGTTAGTTGGTAAACAGAAACCTCTTTATATTCCTCAGATCAGTCTATGTATTATAAAAACAGGCATGTCATAGCAAGCAAATGATCCACACATGACGATATAGCACCGAGGCCAGGTGATGAGAAGAAGGCTTTAAACATGACAAATGACCTTCTGTGTTGATAAATGATATGAAACATGACACTTCCAACAAAGCTATGGCTCCATTTCGGCGATGAAGCTGCCAGCTGCTCATTTCCAGCAGTAGGTAGATGCAGTACGAACAGATCTATTAAGGATCTCACATTTCGTCTAAACTAGCCTTCAATTGCGCCTCCAGAACCATCTTGTCAAAAGTGCGCATGTTGGTCTCTTCTCGGACCCGGTCCCGGACGTGGAAGGATGCCCGTGCGACTGATCTGGCGCTTTCCAAAACGGCGCGTTTTTCCCGGAAGATCTGTTCACTTTTCTCCAGCTTCCTCTCGATTGACTGGAGCAACTCCAGCCTCCTCTGCCTCTCCTCCTCCTCCACCCTTTGTCGATTCAGCCTCTGAAGTCGTTCCTTCTCGATCCGGCTCTGAACGGCACGCTGGGCCTTTTCCCGAGCTTTCTCTTCTGCAAGTAGAGCAGCTTGCTGTGCCCGCTTCTCCGCCTCCTTCACCCGTGCCTCCTTCTGCTCCTTCTGCTGTTTCTCACGTTTCTCGGCTGCCTTTCTGGCCTTCTGGATTTGGTGCTCCTCACGTTTAGCTTTCTCTTTCAACTCTTGGCCCCGTCGCTCCTGTATCTGCTCGTAGTTCTGTAACGAGCGGCTCAGTTTCTCTTCAGCTACCCTTCGTGCTTCCTCCCGCTCGTCTGACTCGCGGCGCTCAATCTCCTGAATGAGTGCCAGATGGCGCCGCTTTTCAGCCCGGTTGAGGCCGCGGAGCTCCTCCAGCATCTGATGTTCCCGTTCCTGCCTTTTCAACTCTGCAATGGTCAGCTTCTCCTTAAGGAGCAGCTTCTCATGCTCCTGCAGCGCAACTCGTTCCTCTTCCATTGACTTAAGGTTTTGTTCCTGCATTGCCTTCTTTAGCTTCTCCTCTCGAGCGACTTGCTGAAGTTTCTGCAACCTATTACGTTCTTGCTGCTCTGCTAACTCCCGCCATCGCTCCTCACTCTCTGCCACCCTCCGCAGTTTGGCCGCAGCTGCTAGACGTTCCTGCTGGCTGAGTCTTCTCTGCCTGGTGGAAACCTGCGACTGCCATGCCCGCTGGCACTGCAGCACTGCCCGCTGTTTCTCCCGATCCTCCCGTTCACGCCGCAGGTCCTCCAACCTGCGCTCACTGTCCCACTGCAAATGCGCCACATAGCGCGTCTGGCTCATTATGTCTTCCTCCTGGTACCTGGCTAGCATCAAGGCGGCAATCTTTCGGTCCCGTTCTGGCACGGCCTTAAGTCCTCGTCGTTTGACCTCCTTCACAATGCGTTCCACCTTCTGAGTTGTTTGTGGGGAGTGACTCAGATCCCCCAGGCTCAGGCTCCGGCCCATCAGTGAATTGAAGGTAGCTAATGTGCGCGCTCGTGGGCTGGAGGTTTTACCCCAAAGATCCCGTGCACCCTCCCAGCTGTAAGAGGAAGATGCTGATTCCGAGGAGGCACATGTGGTTGCAGATGTGGTTGTGGTTGAACCCGTTGAGGAACTCGTGATGTCCCGTCTTCTCTGAAGGGATTCTAAGGAATGGCTTCTCTCTCGTATTTTCGTCATGGACATGATGTGACCATTGGGCTGACCAAATGGAGTAGAGATGCCATTTGCAGGACTTTGTGCTGCTGATTTTGAGACAACTACCGCAAGTGATGCTGGAACCCTTGGAAATGATGAGGGCTTCGGTGTTGATCTGGGAAATGTATTTGCAGGTCTAAAAGTACTAGCTGGCTTCTTGGATGCTGGTGGTGCTGCCGTTGCTGACTTCGTACTTAAAAATCCTTGACTTCTACCAGTAGATTCTGGAGCTAGCACCTTAGGTTGCTTCGAAGCCGTTCCTGTACAAATCTTCCCAGAAAATGCTGAACTTGATTTGGAGGAACTTGCCTCTAAGGGTGGCATTTTTGACTGTTCAAAGCAACGAGGTATGTTTTTCGAGATCTGATGTGTAGTTTGTGATGGGGTGTTGTATGATTTAGGTGGAGCTCTACTTGCTGACATTTTAGTTACAGAGTTAACAGAACCCTGACTGATTTGTTGAGTCGGTTCCTTGGCTTTCTCCATGTCCACCTCTCTACTAGTGTTGTTATGAGCTGCCTGCAGAATCCTCCTTTTCTCATCTTTAACAATCCTTTCTCTTTCCCCTCTGCACTGTTTTAACTTGGCATGTCTGTTCTTCTCATACACTTCAAACATCCCAGTGGCTACTCGCATGCTATGCCCTGTAGCTTCGCGAGCAAAATCAGAAAGGGGTCGGGGCAGAAGCTCCACTGGTTTGACTCCACATCTTGCACAGGCCTCGAGAGAACGAGGACTGGTCAGGACATAGCGACTGCCTTCTGCCGCTGGGGAATCAAAGTTATACAAGTCCAGGTGAAGCTTAGGTCGTTCTGGCTCGGTACTTTTTGCCTCGCTGCCTTGAAGGCTCTCCTCATTACCGGTCTTGGGTTCCTTGTCTGGACTTTCATGAGTCGCCCCCTCTTTTTCTTCATCACCATCCGGCTCAGAAAGACATGGAGCTTCAGAGGCTGCAGCAGGGCTTCCAAAATGTGGTCCTGTAAGCCTACTTTTGTCCTCTGGTTCAAGTGGATCCACCATGATGGGCTGTGCATATCAGAGAGGAATAATTAAATACACACATTTGTACAAAAAAAGATGTCTTTTACATAAATTAAATATTACGTTTCATATTGAAGATACAGGGCTAGATGCTTGAACATACACAGATGTGACATTGGAATTGAACTAAACCCAATGATTACGTCCCAATATTTAAATTTATATAGTCCATAACTACATTCTTAAATCACCTTTAAAAAAATTACGGCTGTGTCCAAAATCACCTAAAAAATGGACTTTGTAGTTTACGTTGCAATTAAAAAAAAGAGCAAGTATTTTTTGGTTGGTGCATCATTCCTATCCCAGCAGTGTCACTGCGGTGGAGAAATAAAATTACAGCAGCACTGCTGCACTAAGACCCCCTCATCATTTCAGTGTCACTGCAGAACAGACAATAAACAATCCACCACCCAAATGATACCTGTTCTGTGATGCTTTTGACCAACAGAAAACCAAAAGGGGACTAACAAACACAAAGAAAACAGATGGACTAGTCTGTAATTGTAAATCTACAAAGTCCATCTATATGGAAAGTGGAGGAAATAGATGATGGAGCAAGAAAGCGTGTCCAAACTTTTTTGGCACTGTAGATCATTTAAAGTGTGTGAAAGATGTCATGCAAACACTATTTGTAAAAATGTGTCCATCATTCTGAACCTGAAACATGTCTGTGTGATACATGCATGCAGCTTGATGTTATTACCTCATAATAATGAAATTATTGGCCTGAACATGTGGCAACCTGAGACGATTGCTCTGATGTAGCTGCCTCCCATATTTCCCAGTACTTATTCATGATTTATACTGAGAGCTGTCATTAATTATTATTATTATTATTATTATTATTATTATTATTATTATTATTATTATTATTATTATCATTTATACTACATTCGTTTAGCTGAGCAGCTTGTTAGCATCCAGTCAACCAGGCCAAGAGTTGGTTACATTATACATTATACAATACCTATAAATGATCTAATTTCTACAGAATAAGTGACAACATTAACAAAATACTGACTGTTAAACATTTTTTGGTGTTTTTTAGAAAGCTCATAATGGTTTGAACTACGTTTAGGTGCACGAACAGGAGGGTAACCACTATATACATAATTTAATCGACTTTAAAGTGGAGATAAATACCCAATTCATTAGTTATGTAATAATGACCTCATGTAATGTAGATTTACGTACCATTTTATCCAGTTACACGTCTAACGCACGGCATACATTTTATATTTAATTACTCATTCACATGTAAACACGATACGATATCCTCCCTTATGTAGTGATTAGGCCCGACAGCTGAGATTTTTTCACTAAACCCAATAAAATCGTCGACTTTATACTAAAGGAATCGTGCATATGTAGCAATAATATGTCTATGACGTCACAATGCACAGCTAGAAGCTCCACTTTGAACTGTAAGACACTAAACCTCGACACCATCAGACCCCCAGCATCCACAAAACCCACTTTAGATGCATTTGTTGTAAAATCGACCGCACGATTTAAAAGCAGAAATGTTCTGATTTTCGGTATTTAAAATGCAACGAACCTGAGAAGTCGGCGGTTACGGGCAGGGCCGTTGATTCTCTCCAGCGGGATGGACGTCCCTGAAGCAGCCCGCATAATAAGATCCGCTACGAGGAAGAAGGCGTGCTGCTGTTTACAGACATAACGGTCTCTAATCTGAGGGTCTCGGGTCTCTAATCTGAGTTTCAGTCGGAATCCCTGCAACACAGCGGATTTATGTATCTGCTCCACAGACGGAACCTTGGTTTCTAGCTGCTCGCCCTGCGTTCCCTCCTCTAGCTCCTCCGCCTTCTCCTCCTCCAGGCCGCATCGGTCTCCACCTGCTGACTGTCGGCTCACATCCCTCTTCATCCAGCATCCCACTTCGCCGCCTGCTGCTCTGGTTCCAAAAGCCGGATTACATCCCTTTCATTTACTGTAGTGCACAGATTTGAACAGAAAATGATTAGAAAAGTATTTACATTGGGCCATTTAGGTTATAAAGCTATATTTTTACTATTATCCAGACCCTTTCCTTAATTTTAGAATATATATATATATATATATATATATATATATATATATATATATATATATATATATACTAAATTTTTAAATATATAGTAAGTATTAAGTGTGTTTAGAAGTTAATAATCATCATTATTCATCATCATCATCATATTTGCTTGTTTCCATTAGGGGTCGCTATCAGCCCTCTATTTTGCCCTGTCCTGAGCATCCCTTTCCTCCTTCCTTTACCTCATCCACCTGCAATCACCTCACGTTAGCAGTGTGAGAGCTGGTCATTGCCACAATCTACTGCCTCTAACATCTGTTTGTACTGTTCTTTGAAAGATATTTACCCTTTTTTATCAAAAGAAATTATGTAACAGTCATAAATATTTGTTGCACGCAAACAGGTTCAATAGAAGGTTAAACCCACAGCTTGTAGGCTTAATAAATTCCGCAAATAAGCCACATTTGTGCATTCAGTCCATCTGCAAGTTCTCCTTCTGATTCTTTCCTTTCAGATAAAAAAAAAGCCTAAATAAATATGCGAATAAAATATAGAAACAATTTTGAGATCAGTATTTACGAGTCATTAAGCTGCACTGCATACTATTTAATAGCATTGTTATTATTTTGTATTGATATTTATTAAAAATTTTGTATTCTGTGGGCATGTAAAGCTCATTGTTTGAAATTTAGTCTGTTGCTTTAATTAACATCTCATTGATAAGTATTTTGTCTGACTGATTACTGTAATTTGCTGTTTATCTTCACATTATTTGGACAAATGTATGACACTCCTAAATCAAGTTCTGACCTTAAATCCTTATAGTACATATGCGCTGAACTGCAATAGCGATTGCAAGCCCAATTACATCACTCAACATCAGTGCCTGACCCACAAATGTAATAAAATTCATACAGACACAAGTCCAAAGTTTGTATAAAAAAGGGAAATCCCAGAAAAGTGGAACACAGAATGAGGCATCAAAAAAAATTCTGTTAGTGTAAGGTACAGGTGTCCTAATATTTTTTATGCATTATATAGTGTATATTATTCTATAATTGTTATAGTAGCTTAGTAATAGCTTAGTAATATTTAATTTTATTAAATATTAATATAAAATATTAAAATATTTATTATTTTATTTATTCGTTTATTTGCTTAAATTGTGTACTTTTCATCACACTCTTTAAGTTTGTCAGCTTAAAGCAGTATGTCATGTTGCACGTTGACTAGCAACGCTGCAGTTTCCAAACTGTCCACACAATGGCGCCATATGCTTAGAATAGAAAGTAAAAAACTCATTGTCACATTATTTATTATTGTGTTCTAACAAATAATGTATTTTTTTATTATTGTATTTTATAAGTACTGAATAAATATTGAATAAGAACTATCTATTTACCATATTTTATGGATATAAGTATACACTTGATGGAGTATCCCTTGGGTGCAACATTGTGCAACACTCTCGTCTCTCAGCAAGAAGATTCTGGGTTTAATTCCCAGATGAAGCGAACAGATTTGAGATTCTTCCTGTGTGGATTTTAAATTTGTTTCTTAATAAATAACATTTTAATATACTGTATATTTATTTATGCACATTTTAAAGTCATAGAGTTCAGGGTATCTCCGAACCCGATTTGGAGAACCACTGCCTTAGTCTAACAACACATGACTGTTTATATTATCTGCATGGAAATGTGTCATGAACTTACTTTGTAATTTTTTTTTTACATTATACTGAATACAGATAGCAATAAATAATAAGGTCTTGCATTTGATTCTTGGACAGGGCAGATAAAATCCTTCTGCATGAGAGTTTGCATGTTCTCCCTATAATTTTCTAGGTTTCCTTTTGAAGCATTGCTACAATCCTAACGCCAGAAGGTATGTTGACTAAACCAATTTGTGTGTAAGTGCTTTGTCTTTGTATTTGCTCTGAGAAGGACTGGTGAACTGTCCAAGGTGTTACCCCACAGTTCATCTTATGAGCTGTAATGAAATTATTTATTTATTTTAAACATAAACATTATTAATTGTAAATAATGCCTTTTTAGTAACACATTTGAATTGCTTGAGGACATTATTTCTTTAACATCATGGGTGCAAAATGCTTTTGGGTTTTAGGAAGCTGAGTACTAATGTAAGGGTGTTGGTGACCCAGTAAACTTTTAAACTTTGGGGGGAATAGTGCGAGTTTAATTGACCCCCACCTTTTAGCTGTATCAGAAAAACAGCAATTAGGGACTGACAATAGGGAACGTGCTGGCTGCAGTGTAAATTGGGGGCATAGGGTAATGCATTGGGGCTGTGGGTTGCAACTAGGGCACAGTTGACTAGAGCCAGAGTGTTGTGTGTGTGTGTGTGTAAGTCCTCAAAGTTGAACTAAGGGTTAAAGAAAGGTAAAATACATTATGGCATTTAAGAAAAAATATCTAGAACACATAATGTTTTATTAGAATTCAATATCATGGTAATGGTACCTTCATGTCTAGAACTTCAATCTGCAATCGTTACCTTGGTAATAATTACTTAGAAGCTGGTTGTTTCTGAACACTCAAATGTCAAACCTACATAATTTTGTTAGACATCACATTGGTACCTCAACTCTTTTAAGAGAATGCATGTTCTTACAGTGTGGCTGTATGAAGGACTACCCCAGAAGTATTATGACACATTACACCTACAAAATCTTGTCTTACATTCCATTTCACATTGTACAGAACCCCCATCCCACCACCCATCTTCCAAAAAAATCTAGGGTGTGTCCTAACGCTTTTGTACATTAAATGACTTTGTAAGTAAGAAATGGCTTGATAACCTGTGTCACTGAAGTATTGGACTGTAAAAATGTATTCAGTAGGGCTAATTTAGGGACATTTGGGATACAAAATAAGAAAAATCAGATGATTTGATAGTTTTGACCCTCTGTCCACATCATAACTGTGTTTATAGGGCCTCAACACACATAATTTGAAATAAGTATAATAAGGTAACAAATGCAAAACCATTGGAAAACAATGACATCACACCGCTACCTTGTAGATTGCAATTTCTGCATACATTGAAAAATGAAGCATGGTCAACATCAATAATTCCTTTCAAAAGAAACTCCATTGGAGCTAATAATTAGGAAAATCAGGTCTTTAACCAAAACTGCTTTACAAGCCTGTTCTAATACCTTTACAGTCAAACCTGCCATCATAACAATCTGGTGCTCTGATTGTCCCCAGATGACACGTTCAGCTTGGCTCTGTTAACAGTATGGGTCATGTTTTCCCGATAGTTTTGACAGCTCCCAAACCTTCTGTTCACCCTCAGAGGGAGGGAATCTTCCTTGCCAGAGGGAAAAATAGTCCCAGACACCAATGTGTTAATTCAATCAAGAGTGTGGTATGCTCAATTAGGCACCCATAAGGGTCTGGGAGCCTGGTGAAGGGCAAGCGGCCTAACCTCTGCGAACCATTAATTGTGGATGACAGTGTGTAAACAGTCGGGTGAATAGGCGGCACAGGTGCTGGACACCCAAACGGTGCCTGAATGGTCCTTTTCACACCCGGGTTCCCCATGTACTCCCTCACTCACTTATTCCTTTCCTAATATTAGACAGGGTGTTACAATGATGAAGCTGAAAGTTCCTGAGTTCGGCTGAGGATGAAGTGAGCCTTTATTGAACTTTTTAAAACTAGAAGGAAGAAAACAATACGGTCTGAATGTTGTCCACAACATGTTTATAATGCATTGGAATGAATTAAGCCTAATTATAGTTGGCAGTGATGCTTTTCAGACAGGTCCTTTCTATGTGGAGTTTGTATGTTCTCCCTTTGTCTGCCTGTCTGTCTTTTTTTCCCCCGTTTACAAGGGGGAATAGACATGATTAAAATATCCTACAGAAGAAAACTGATGTATCAGTGTGTATGTAATTGCCTGTATTAAACAGTATGTTATTTCACAAGTGCTAGTAATGATGAGCTGATATACATCATCATGGATACAAGCTTTCCTCCCAAATGTCTATATTCAGGACTATAGTAGGTGGTCAGTGATTAATGTAATTCACCAACCACTATTAAAAACACTAGAATTTTCACAGCCCGCATGGAAGAGGCTCTTCAGGTTCAGAAGCGAAGGTCCACAGTACATGCTAAGGATGTGGAATTCATCAAATGAAAGCCAGATGAGAGTTTTAAAGGGAGTGGGTGCTCTTTTTGACCTCACATTTTTCTTTCTGAAGTCCCCTCTCTATCCTTTATTCCCTTTTACTTTGCAACCTTGTTGTCAGAATCCAGTGGTGTGAATGTGGAAACAAGCTTTAATAATTCAGCTATATGGCTAAAAGTGAATGAATGTTAAAACTCTTAATCAGTTATACCAGGTTCTTAATTCTAGATAAGAGACATTAGTGATACATGAAAGGCAATGTAGTAAATTACTGTATTTGAACATTTTCAGCAGGTTGAACAAGAGGCAAACTGTCACTTATGTCAATAATGGTCATCCATTCATGCCTTTTCTTTTCAGCGTATCCTGATCATGGGTGCTGGGGTGAACACGGGGTGAATGGCAGACATACCAGGACATTCATGCACACATACACCTGGGGGATTTAGCATCCTCTATTCACCTCTTAGCACTTTTGGGCTATAGGAGAAAACCTATGTAAAAGCGTGAATACCGTGCAAACTGTCCACAGAATAAACCCCGACCTCTGTAAATCAAACCCAGGACCTTCTTTCTGTGAGACAAGAGCAATAACTTCTGCTTTGCTATATTGTACTTAGAAAGGACATGCTGTAGTAAGTTTAGTGGTAAGAAACTTAAGTGTTGCTTAAACTGCTGATCATGGGACATTATACAAAATCAGTGTCTGCAGTCACAATGCTTGGTGAACTTAATGAAAACACTTACAAAATACAGAGAAACATCTTAAAAAACGGGACAGCACAGAATAGTTTGTTCTCTCATATTTGTCTCCATGAGTTTCCTTGTTCTTCCCATGTCTTTGTTGGTTTCCTCTGGGTTCACAGTCCAAAACCATGAATTTAAGGCAAATTTGCTGCTTTAAAATGTGTCTATCTAAGTCTCCCCGATATATTATGTGACTAAGTGTGAGCTCAGTGATGGATTGGCGCCCTGACCTGGGTGTTTCTGCCCAGCACCTGAAACATTCTCCCCTAGATGGGCATGGGGAGCATCGGGAAGATAATGAGAAGAGATCTTAAAAAGCATGAAAGCAGCTTTCCATTGAAGTACAATTTTCGATCTGTATTACTGAGGGTCCCACACACTCCCCCAGAAGCATCTTTTATTATAATTATTACATAATAAATAGCAATAGCTTATTCCATAAGTGAGTTGTAATATGTACAGACTGGGGCTGAGAATTTACAAAGCATCTTGCAGGAAAATTAGGAAGCTGGTGAGGGCCTGTTCGTGCCTCTGAGCGGATTATTGTTGTTAAAAACCTATTAGCAATTAAGAAACCCTCAGGAGTCTCACTGGCAGTGTGAAAAGGGTTGGACCAAAAAAATGTTCCCCTTGATCTGGAAAAACCACAATAAAGCTCAGCCCAGATGTCTAATTACCCAAACTGGGTTTTACAGTGATGAGAAGCATATAGTATAAAACAAAAACTTGGGTATAAAGGTCACTGAACATGAAGCAGGGCTATCATGGTTATCACTGACATTCATATAAGACACTGGGAGGTCAGGTGCATGCTGTCATCTTGATATTTTGTGTTAAGTAAGTGCATAACTGAGTCCGAATCCACAGGGTGCCACTGACTGCTCTCGTCCACGGACACCTGCTAATTTTCAGGCGGCTGTGTTGCTGTAAACAGACAGTGGACAGTAAATGGAGGATCTCTCAAAAGAGCCGCCGTGCTAATTGGGAAGCGCGGGCCTTTTCAGTTTGTATGTTTACACTTTGCCGCGTCTGCCTTGTCAAGCAGTTGTTTCAAGTCCAGCCAAGTGACAACATCACACCGAGTCGGGTAACTTTCCTGCAGCAACAATATTTCTCACCCTGTAAAGGCCCTTACGCCTTTGTCTGGAGCCCAGGCGTAGTTAAAGCAAAGAGGGCAAAGGGAAAGTGGATACAGAACATTAAGTGATCTCGTTAACATTCCATTAGACACTCTTGATCTTCCTCCCCCCACCTCATCATCCCCTCACCTCCCCCGAAATAACTTCACACAGGAGTGGGCCAGCTGGCGCTGGGAGGTGTAGCACAGCCTGACCAAATCTCCAGGGAAAGATCCAGCCACGGGTCACAACTCACTCATGATGTCCTGATGTGCATGTTTTCTGTGCCCATTTATGAACTCAGAGTAAAAAATGACATCCTTGTTTTTCCGTTTCCACTCTTCCATGTTCTGTTCTGTTTCCACAAGGGTGAGTAATAGGTCCGGTGTCCTTTTTCTTTTTAGCTTAGGTTCATTAACCGCATAAGTTAATTAAAAAAAGCTTTAATGTTGTTTAAAAGTTTTTCAAAAGATTCGACTTTGTATTCGTGGAAGTCAAAGAAGAATTTGTGAGATCAGGCACTTATGTTAGAAAAGGAGGATGACTTTATAACTCTAAAAGATAGGGTTACAAGTGTGTGTGTGTGTGTGTGTGTGTGTGTGTGTGTGTGTGTGTGTGTTTGTGTGTATGGGAGAATGAGAGAGAAAGGTTAGAGAAGGGGTGGTGGACTTGATGGTGTGGGGGGTGACGGCAGGACACCTGCACACAGCTCAAAGCCTCTCTGTCTGCCACATGTTTTGTTTTTACCCTCATTTTTAATTTTTTATTTACTTACTGCAAAATGGTACTAACTATAAACAAATCTATTTATGCATTAATTAAAACACAGCTTATGTAAATTCTTTTTAATGATTTATGCAAAATGTTTGCATTGATACACACTTAACATTTACTTTACTGAGTTCACCTTCTTATTTCTACAATCATGGTCCATATTATCAGCCTCCCTTCTCCCCTACTGTATAAAACTACAAAAAAAAAGTTTTAATAAAAGACTGTAGTTCATCTGTTTCTCTACATAATTTATTTGTCCTTTTTACAATGTTCCCTAATGGACAGAACCGCAAAACACTAATAAGAAAAAATTAAACACACCAACAATATGCATTAGTATTATCCACTATACTGAGAATCATCCACCACCCAAATAAATGCTGCACTGTTGTGGTCATGTGGGGGTCCATACCATTAGAGAACATAATAAAGAGGATTGACAAAGTGTGTGGAGAAACAGATGTACTACAGTGTGTAATTAAAGAACTATAAAGTGCATCTATATGATTAGTGGAGCTAATAAAATGGTGTAGAAGAAAAAGTGAAAAAACAAGTTGGCAGTGGTAAAATATTGCATGTTTTATGTAAAACGTAATGTCAAAAGCATTTTCTGGATGTAAAATATATGGTTGTAATATACAACATTTGTTTGTTTATTCTGTTTCTTCAGAGTAAAATCCACCATGGGATGAGACAGACGGGTAGTTACTTTCATGCATATACATATATAGTCTGTCAGGCTGTAATTGTGACAAAAGGTGGCTTCTATCTATCTATCTATTGAATATTTTGTATTACAATAAATTATTGTGATAATTATCATCGTTAACATTTACTTTAATTATAAATCTTCCTCTCCATATAAGGCTATATATACTATTGTATTGAAAACAAGAAAATTGCACTGTGATCCCAAACTTTAGGGAGTTAGTAGTAGTATCTCTCTCTCTCTCTCTCTCTCTCTCTCTCTCTCTCTCTCTCTCTCTCTCTCTCTCTCTCTCTCTCTCTCTCTCTCTCTCTCTCTCTATATATATATATATATATATATATATATATATATATATATATATATTGTTTTACAATAAATTATTATGATAATCATTTACTTTAATTATAAATCTTGATCAGTCTCTATATTCCTCTCTATATCAGGCTATATATTATTGTATTAATAATTAATATATCATCATATATAATAAAACCTCAAAAATGTGGCAGTCCTCTCCATATAAGGCTATATATACACTATTGTATTGAAAACAAGAAAATTGCACTGTGATCCCAAACTTTAGGGAGTTAGTAGGGAGTCTCTCTCTCTCTCTCTAATTAATATATCATCATATATAATAAAACCTCAAAAATGTGGCAGTCTTCGCTACCTGATGTCTGATAATTGAAATATTCAGAATAGCACCGTTATTGGACGCTTGCAGTGTCAGTCATGCTGCGAACCCACCTCCTGGCTTTTAAATGATCGTCAATAGAAAGTGAATGGTTTAACCTGTAGCGCACTGAGGACGCGCAGCCGCACGCTGGATACACTGCCAGACGCACTTATTTATCCAGAGATAAACCACATCCCGAGGGACGCTAGTTAGATTCCTTTTTATTTTAAGTCTCTTCAGAACTTTTGCTAATTAAACTTTCAACACAGATAGTGGTCGACGACAAGAAGCATGTTTCCTCAGCGGTTTACGCGGTGCGTGCTTTTCGCCTCTCTGACGCTCCTGGCGCAGTTTATGCCTCGGATCCCGGCGCAGAAATCCGGCGGTCAGCGGGTGAGTAAAAGTCATCTAACCCACAACACGCACACTGACAACGTTTGTTCTACGATCGTTTGGTTTCCATCAATAATCTACAAATTTAGGATACATTTCGCCTATGAGGCTCACGTGATTCGAACCCAAACCTACATCACCATCACTGGAAGCTGTCAGTATCTGTACATAGTGGATGTGGGTATTTTATAATGCTGTGAGTTAGTATTTCTAACTGATAAACAAATACAAGGCATCTCTGATGAGTAAAATGTGATGGAAAGAATTTAATAGCAAATGTATTCTATATACTTTAAAGTTCTTTTAAGCATTTCTTTTAAGTATTGTTTTCTTGAATGCTCCCTTTAAGAAAATAGTTTACTCAAAGTTCTGACCTAAGTGTGACTGATATTCATTTTTTGATTTGAAAGAATTCCTGTGTTATGCCGAATCATCTCCATCTACTTCAGATATTTGGACAAAAGTATTGAAACACAACTCTGAGTCCTAATTCAACTCTAAATCTCAACTCTGAATAAGTGCAGATGTTTTATTTCTTTCCAGTGCCACACATATATAAAAACAAGTCCTGCAATTTGTATAATTCTATGCTCTCGACTTGGTAGAAACAGTTTGGGGAAGGCCCTTTTAAATTTTAACATGTCCCATTGCAAAAAGTCCAAAACGACATAATTTGGGAAGTTATGAGTGAATAAACTCAAATAATCAGTAACCTCATCCTCATCAGACACCTTTGTAATGATCCCGAACAGGGATTCTGAAGCAGGTGCTCTCATCCGATCTCGAAAATGCTTTTCTGGGGGTAAAAGTGAACATTTCCACAGAAACAAAATCTTGTGGAAAGACCTCCTGGAAGCTGCAACACTATGAACAGGGACCACATTGAAATAGGACATTGTAAAAGTTTCTATAGGTGTATATATTTTTTGTCCATTTACTGTATATTCATTTAATTGATCATAATGTTTAAAAATTCAGTTTTTTAATGTACATTAAATTATGGGATGCTAAATTATCTTTATTAAGATGATAAATAAATATAATAATACAATTCCATTTGTGGCATCCAATGGTCTTTTTACAGGGTTTTAATAGGACCAGTAAACATTTGGCTTGCATGGAGGAACTGTACAGTGTGCTTGTTGTTGCATTTCAGGTTGATTTAAATCACTTCTTATCATGATTGCATCTTTAGATGGCACTTTAAAGCTGGTGCGTTTGCACAGAGTGGGCAGTCAAACTGAAAGCAAATGCTTCGAATGAACAAGAAATCTTTTCAAGAAATTCTTTCATTTATGTATCGAGGGTGACTGAATGTCCAGCTGTGTGTGGACGAAGTCACATTGTCCTGTGGGTTTGCCAGTGATACTTGAGTGAACCCATTGCCCCTTTGTCGCGTAAGTCTTTTCCCCCTTTGCACCCCTCTGGGTTGTAAGAAAGGAGCGAGCTGTTGCCTTCCCAGCTCTGCATTTTATACAATTTCAACAAAGACAACATTGTGGATTTCTTTTTTCACAGCTGTGAATCAGGGTGCAGGGGCAGGCACGTCTGAATAGCAGCACTATATGGTGGTGCTTAAAAGCAATACTTTTCCATCCGCCAGCCATTGTTTTCTGTCCATTCGTCAGGCCATCATTTTCACAAGTAACGACGTTTGAGTCACGGTGATGAGCTTACTATTCGCTTCTCTCTCGGTCTTTGTATGCTCCTCTTTTTTATACCCTCCAGTCCAGTATAATGATGTGACACCGGCCAGACAAATTCCGTACTTAGTAAAAGCATGTTTTTCCATTTGAGAAAGACAGAGAAACCTTAAGTACCTGACAGGCCAGCTGTTTAGACCCAAAAATGATTTGGCAAGATGAGCCTATTCCGATAATGTCTGTTTAACGAGCCACAGGGAACGAAGAGAAAGAATGAAAGGGTGGGAGAGAAAAAAGCAGCGAGAAGCTTGTTAAAAGCACAGAGGGACACTCATATTTGCGGTCTAACATTGTGTTGACTCATGGATGAATCGGTGATGGTGTAATGAGTTATTCTCGTATTCAAACCGGTTTAATAGAGTTGATAGAATTATAGAAGCATCGTGTTTTTAACAGAACATTTTACATTTACATGCATTGTATTACTTTAATCCTTCGCGCAGTCAGTGCATAATTTCTCACACAGTTTGCACAAAAGTTATGGCCAAATATCCATGTTTCATTGATTTTTAGAGTCAGTCAGTTAAAGGATCCTCTACAGGGTACAAATATCTGCACAGTGTTGAAGCTCAGAAAATAAGCAGGAACATCTCATTTGTTTAATCCCATTTAAACCTTTAAAATGATTATTATACATGGTGTAAATACTTATTATTTTTGTATATTTCATTAAGTTCTTTTGCTCAAGGTTGAAAAATTCAAGCATAGATAGAGTATGCCTTTAACTTTGAGGCAATAGGTTTCTGTTCCAGCATGAAGTGCCTACATGCATTAAGAAGGTTAAGCAAGCTTTATATAGGAACGGGTGGGAGTGCGCCACACAGAGCCCTGACCTCAACCCCTTGGGACAGCTTTGAGATGAACTACAACAGCTAGAACAGCGACTTTGTGCCAGTTTCTCTCATGCAACATCACTGCCTGACCTTGCAAGTACTCACTTAAATGAATGAGCAAAACCTCCCAATGACACACTCCAAAACTTGTAAAAAGTCTTTTAAAAATATTGGAAGTTATTCAAACTGCTAAAAGGGGATTAGTTTTTATGTATTTTATAAAAAAAATAAAAATAAAAAAATAGAAACGGAACTGTAAAAAACTTTACAGGAAAAGATAAGTAGGAAAAATAAGATTTCAGCATTGCTATCTATTCCTTTGTTTTGACAAGCGGTCAACATCCTTTCTTTATTCTGCAGGTAAATATTAAATTCACATTAAGGTCAGAAGTACGACATCCTTTTACATGACATTGTTACTTGGAAATGAAACTGCTCTCAAGCTTTTATACAACAGTCTTTACTCTTTTTAAGATTTTGTCTATTCATGAAAACTTTATAAAAAAAATCAGAGAAAAGGTTCAACACCAAATGAGAAGGTGTTAAGTCAGAGGTCAGTTGAGGTCAGGTTCTGTGATTTAGACAGAGACTATGGACCTTGAATCTTATAAATAAGGACTAAATTGCATGTGTTTGTTTTCCCAATACAAATGCACGCCGTTGCTTCAATTACCACCACATTTAACATACTTTCTCTTCTTCTTATATACCCTTTTCAACCATCAATAAGTGGCTAAAGATGTCTCCCCACCTCAACACACGTGTGTGTGTGTGTCTATATAAAATGTAGAAAATAATTAATGATTACACACAGAACACACCAAAAACCGCCGGATTTTTTTGTAGGACAAAACCTTGTGACAACCAAGGCTTAAAAACTTAACACTGTATGTGATATAATCTATATACATATTGCCATTGTGTTGGAGATAAAGTTTGGGCTAAGCATGGAGCCACAAGAGGCAGAATGAGGGAAAAGACACCAGGTTAATGGAGGAGGATGCTTAGGGAATTAATGAGCTACAATGGCGACACCCTAACAGATACAGCAATGGAAGAAGAAGAAGACATGTGTGTCATTAATCCTAACTTCATTAGGTTTAAAGAAAATAGGCTATATATATACAAACAACAAAACAGAAAAATTGTATATCAAAACATTTCAATGCATTTCACCACATTATATATATAAAAAAATCAGTTACTAGACAAAAAGTTTTGTGAGTTTCTGTAAAATGATAAATGGTGAAACTTTAAAACAGGAGAAAAACAAAACCTTGAAATAAAAGTAAACACATCCTCCCTCATTCGACTGAGAGGCTTTTGAAACACCCCTGTGTAATCATTACTGAGGGTCAGAGAGGTTATAATATTAAAAATGTTATAAATTGTCCTCCCCTTTGTGGCTCATTAGAGCAAACTTATCTCCACGCTTGCTCTGAACATGGAAAGCTTTATGGGGAGTTATGAGTCCTGTGTTGGGAGGTGCATTTGAGCCAATAATGCAATTCTACACAGTGCATCTTTTACAGAGCGCCAAAGCTTTTCTGGCCATCAGAGGAATTGTAACTTTCCATTTCTGCATTTAATTACAATTCAGGTCTTCTGTTTCAAAATATTTTCACCTGACATTTTTTGAGGTTTCGCAGCTTTAAAATGGAGAAAAACAAGTAGTGGGACATCTGAATGGTAAAACCATTTGGTTATTAAATATGTACATGGAAATACCAAAAAGGACGAGGTATTGCATGAATGCCTAGCGAAACGTTTCCGGCTGTTTACTCATTTCCACAGGCAAATATGACCCTTGAATCTATGTGTAGAGTACTGGTTCAGTAAGCAGGGCACAGGACAGTGAGGCCCGATTCTGGAACAGTGTCATGCAAAATGCAAGAATTATAATTTTTATTATGCTAAATCATGCTTCATCATCTGTTCTCAGACTTTAACCATTAAGTTAGAATAAACAACTCGAAATGCTCTTCTGTGCGAGTGAAGTCTGTACGAATGATCTACTTACAGTCTCATTCTTTTCTTATTGTTCTTTTTTATGCTAACCTACATGACCTATAGGGGACAGGAGTTCTGCAGTGTTACTTGGTAATGTAAATCTATTTACTACATTTGTGCCACAATACTCCACCTTGATCTAAAACCTGACACCCACAAGTATTTGCATGGCATCTCATTTTATGTTGATCCCGTAATTATAGCTACCAAAGCTTCCACTTCTGTTCATCCAGAAGAACACACGTGAGGTTAAACACTGATTTGGGGAATCTGGTTTGCATTCTTGTTTCAGTTCATCTCTAAAGTGTTCAATGGAGTTGAGGTCAGAGCTCTCCATAGGCCAGTCAAGTTCTTTCATACCATCTTCAACCAACCATGCATTTATGGTGTACACTGTACTCTTGAGAACAGTCATGGCGAAACAGAAATGGGTCCTTTTCAAAGTTGGCATCATACAATTTGCCATATTGCATTCCTAGATGCTCAATTTTCTACACCTGCTGCAATAAGAGTGGGACACTTTTATTGAACTATTGGCTTTGCAGTCCTTTCACAAATGTTACATTAATGTTCTACATTGTTAATGCTAATGAGGATAAGTCTCCCACTGAGCCTTGGTCCTCACAATGTTTTTTCCTTGTTATTGTCTTCGACTTGCTCTTTGGGGGTTCAGGCTTAGAACACTGTAAAGCTGCTTTGAGACAATGTACTACTGTGAAAACCACTAAATCTATCTAAATAAATAAACTGAAAACTTAAACAGCGATTAAGTGTCATGTCCTAAATTTTGGTCCATATAGTGTAACATGGATAAAAAATTGCCAAAATATACGTATAATTGTGTATTGTATAATAATAATGTTGCTTATTGAGTGTTGCGGTGTATTTAAATCCAAAATGCTGCTTCGAAGCACAGAACGCCTGTGTTAGAGTAGTACATGTAAAGTTTTATATTGCTGATGACCTCAATTGTCTGTAGCATACCTGTGTGAGTACATCACCAAATCCTCATAAAGATGTATTAGGAAGAGACATGACCTGATGCCAGAAATAAATTTTTATAGCTGCAGATTAGTGTCTGGTCCCTGCACCAGCACCATTCTCTTTTAATCAGTGACATTCATCCTTCAGAGCCGGGCAATAAAAAGGTAGAAATAAAACACAGACGTTGCTTTACTGTCTGTCTTAACAAAAAAAATCTTATAGACACACACAGTCATCTGAGGTGCCAACCTCTGACTGTGTCAGAGAAATTCTTTCCAGATATTCAACACATTGGAAAACAGAAACATTGGTCCACATTGACAATAATCTTTATTCAGTGGCGTTACATTGTAAAATGTACAATAGATTTTTTTTTGTTTCTAGTATATGTCTAGGGTGGGCGGCATGGTGGCTTAGTGGTTAACACGTTCACTTCTCAGCACTGGGGATCTAGGTTCGAATCCCTATCTGGGTGGAGTTTCCATGTTCGCCCCGTGTTCGCATGGGTTTCATTTGGGTTCTCCAGTTTCCTCCCACAGTCCAAAAACATGGATTTAAGGTAAATTGACTGCTCTAAATTTCCCCATATAGTGTAAGTGAATGAGTGGGTGCCCAGCGATAGATTGCCACCCTGTCCTGGGTGTCTCTGCCCAGTGCCTGAAATGTGATCCCCCTGGATGGGCATGGGGAACCCCCCTGCGACCCTAGTAGAGGATTAAACAGAAGATAATAAATGAATAAATAAAAAGGATATTTGATATTTATCCAGGAAAGAAGGAATCATAAACCCTGGATTCAAAATACTGTTCCTCTTTAAGTACAACTATCAATATAATGAGCTAAACCTTTTTTAGGACAAATGGAATCAAACCGACCTCCTGAAGTTCAAACATTTGATCAGACCTTGTTTATGAGATTAAAACATGTGCGTGTGATGCTAAATCACTGAATCATAAGAATTCCTAATGCTGAACACTGTTTACATTACATAAGGAGATCCATTAGGTGCTTGAGGAAGTCATCAGTAAATATCGTGACTTTAAATGGTATGATGTTTTTGCAAGTCATGAAGTCTCATTTGACAAATGCATTGAGCCAAATTCCTTTCTCTTTGTTTGCTTTCCTTTCATAATTTCCATTTGCCCTTAGAGAAAATGAAGCTTAGAATCCAAGACAGGAAAGAGGAAAGCAAGATGAAAGAAACGCAATGTGAAGAGCATTCTGGATTTGACTTCTGAAGAAAGTATAGAATTTAAAGAAACACAGCCACCAACTATGTCAGGTGCATCTGATATCTGGAGAAACTACTGACATAATAAATAGAAAACTTAGGGGCAACCAATAATGTGATTATTTTATTTTATTTCAAATTTTGTGCTGAAAAGTTCCCAAAACAAAACTAGGCGACATGGTGCCTTAGTGGTCAGCATGTTTGCCATGTTCTCCCTATGTCAGAGTGGGATTACTCCAGGTTCTCTGGTTTCTTTCCACAGTCCAAAAACATGGATTTAAGGTAAAGTGGCTGATCTAAATTGCCCTTATAAAGAGTGCGTATGTGTCTATATGGGAGTGAGTGTGTCCTATAAGTATCTGCCCAGCCTAACCATCCATCCATCCATTATCTTCCACTTTATCCTCTATAAGGGTCGCGGTGGGGTTCCCCATGCCCATCCAGGGGAGAAAGTTTCGGGCGCTGGGCAGATAAAGGGCGCCAATATATCTCTGGGCACGCACTCACTCACACAAACACACTCTATATGGGGCAATTCGGGAGACTCAATTGACTTGATCCATGTTTTTGGACTGTGGGAGGAAACCGGAGAACCCAGAGGAAACCCACACGGACACGGGGAGAACATGGAGAACATCGAACCTCCTACAATTTATTTGTGACAAATAAAGCTATACCACTACTAAAGTAGAAAATATAGTGCGCTGAGCTGCTTCTGTGGTCCACAGACACTTCTGTGTGCTCGATACACAATGACAGCTGGGATTTGGATAAGGGAGGCTTTTTGACACAGCGAATGTGTTCTGGGTCAGTGCAAAGGTATTTTGTGCAGAGAGATATCGGAGGGTATCAGTGTAATTATTTGGCACACTGTGGGAAAACCCAGTGAGACTGCCAGCCTCCCAGAGCCTTCAGTTACCACAAGATAAAGGCAAGTCTTTTATTCATTGGTGCCTAAAATTGGAGCCATGTTTTTTGCTTGTACAATATATCCTTAAGTTGCACTAACAAGCATGACAAGCATATACAAAATTAATATACACAATTAATTATTGCAATACTGCTCACAATTTCTCTCTGCCACGCTAATTATCATAACATATACAAAAACCAGCGTAAGAATTAGTCCACTGACAGACTTTAATATTATGGCTGATTGGTGTATATATCGAATATACATAAAATCATCATATATCTTTTAAAAAAAAAGTCATGTTTTCCTCTCTTCTTGCCACCTTATATTAAACCGAAGCAAATGAGAAAGTAAGGGTCATCTTCCTGTTTAATATTATAGAGCTGCTTTTATTATTTAGAAAGAATAAATAACAATGAACTGATTCACAGGCAGATACTTAACCAGTCTTTCGCCCTGCTCTCTTAAATCATTGTTTTTGAAGGTTTGTTTATTCTTAGCTTAAAAGAGTGGACCAGTTTATAAACAGGACCAAAAAAATGCTCCTGTGTGTGTTCGAATACATTTGTCCATTTGTTCTATCATAGTTTTGGGTGCGGTTTTATTGTCTAACAAATCTGGGATGTATAAATTCATTAGTTCAGTCTATACTGTTTAAACCACATTGGCTGCTGTTACACTTCCCAACACTCTGGAACATGTCTCTATCAGCTTTATACATCTGGATGCCGAAAGTTTCATTCTTGTTTGGGAAAAGTGGTCCAGCTTTGTCAGACTGAATAAAAACTGTTGGAAATTCCCTTTATCCTATTTACTAAATACTTTAAATAGGATTGAGTTCAGTCCATTTTAGATTATCCCAGTTTAGTCGTTTGCATGTTATTCCCCCCATTGCAAGTTGTTCCTAAATAATTAGGGGTCCAAAACTATGGTTTAGTAGCAACGGGGTGTTTTAATAGCACAAAATCCAAACACACCTATCAATTAACATCTGAATTCTCAAAACTAAGTGATGTGTATATTCTCATACATCAGTTATCTCATTCAGGGACTTTTACTTTGACTTTTAGTTAATTATTTTTGGCTTCACTGTGCTTTCTCAGGTGTTTTTCAATAAGGAAGTGTTAATTTATTAATTCCAGTTAGTATTCTTTTTATATTTAAACCACCTTTTTAGAAAGAAAAAAACATTTTCTAAAAGAAAAGAAACAACACCAAACAGAACAATTTTCACATCACCTGAATAAAGGTTTCCTCTGTGCTCAATAGTGCAACCACTCTCTCCACCAATCACTAGTTTAAATCATAGGGAGGCAATGAGACATAGAGTATATAAACCTCCACAGGATCATACAGAGTAAGTATGTCAAATACTGAGGTAATCGAAGCAACGGTGTGGATTTGTATAGGGAAAACACACACTTATTTATAATGACTTATTTCTTTTGCTTTAATTTGAGTTGATGGGCGGCATGGTGGCTTAGTGGTTAGTATGTTCGCCTCTCAGCGCCGGGGAATCCAGGTTCGAATACCAGCCTGGTTGGAGTTTGAGTTAACAAACTGACTATTTACCACTTTGTACTGACCTGTTGTAATATTTTCCCGAAAGTATCAAACATACATGAATGACGAACGATGATGACCAGTAGAGGTTGATGTTGCATTAATGCATTAGACCCCAGTTTTCTCCAATCTAAAATGTTTGCATAATTAAACTGAAAATTTGAAGTATTTAGCTTGTCTTTAACCCTGACCTGTATTTCACTCTCTCTATTTCCACAACATGATGCTGCCAGGTTATAGCAGCTAGGCTGTAATGGTCCTGTGTCTAGTTTCTCCCACCTGAGTTGTAAATCTGTCAGATTCCTTTAGAGTTTCCTTTGGTCTCATGGTTGTTACTCTCTGACTAACATCCTCCTTTCCTGCTTACTCAGGTTTAGTGAAGTCGCGGTGGTGCCATAGTTATTGATGGTCTATTAATAAATAGCGGTTCTGTGATGGTATTTTAAAATATTTTACGGAATAATACATTGCAAGTAACAGTAGAGGTTCTAGGTTTTCAGTGTTGTTTCAACAACCAGATGTGTTACTTAATGCACAGGTGGATAATATTTAGCTTAGAATTTAGCTTCTTTTAATTGTGTAAATCAAATAAGCATATAAAATAAATACTGGGAGTGAATGAATGGTCCATCCGCCCGCCGAACAGGTAGATAACAATGATGGGTATGGATTATATGCAGACGTTCAGTATAGTTCAGTATAGTTCAGTATAACAAATAATCACTGTAGCACTGCAGAAAAAAAAATTAAAAAGTAAATTTATGATTTTATGATATAATGAAAAAGCACTACACAGAACAAAAAAACTTAACTAAATGGATCACTAAACCTGAGCATCATGCTACCATGGCAACAGTGATTAATTCTTATAGATAAAAGTCTGTTAAGGAGCCAGTCATGTAACCTGAATGTCCTCGGTTCAATTCCTGGTCCCACTAATTGATGTGGCTGAAGTGCTATTGGACAAGGCACCTACAGGGATGCCCACCGCACCAGGAATGTGTTCTCCCTTCACCAGAGTATGTATATGTGTGTGTTTAACTGCACCAATGGGTTAAATGTTGAGGACCAAGTCCTCTGAGTGTAAATACAGTACGCAAAAGTGATCACTACTTTACAATGCAGCCAATTAGGAAGAGAGTAGTTTCTATGCTTTCTGACATACGAAAGCTTTTTTCTTATTTATTCCTCTTACAAAAAGCTATGTTCCCATAAGCATTAAAAATGTGACTTCTGTACACTTTGCCTTTAAGCAGATGTTCTGCTTGAAGAACATTTCCTAGAGAACTTTGTTTCCATTGACCTTCATCAAGATCATCAGTTTGATGCAGTATTAAAAATCAAAGTACTGAAGCTCGTCATGCACTTTTTCCTCATCTTTCAGGTTTATTCTGCTAGCATGTGGTTTTAATGTTTTTGAGGAGTGTATCGCTCCCTCCAATATAAATGCGTGGTTGCTCTGTAGGTAAATATGCTATAAATATTTTCACGTTTGGTGAAAGGTTTTATGTTGGGTTGTGGCGGAGGCCAAATCGTAATCTTATCCAGCAGGGAGAAAATCCATGCAGGAGTTTATTTTATGGTCAAACAACACAAGCGGCACCAAATATGTTTGTGATGTGGGTTTGGGATCTCGCGGAAGAAAGATGTTTCTATGCCTCTGGAAGTGGTTTTAATTCAAAATACTGGACTTTGGACTCGTAAAACCCGGTGCGTCCTGAATATAATAAATGCATTCATATTATATTGTATTTAAAGATTATATATCTTGATGCCAGTGGATCATTTTACTGAAGTTATGAGAACAATAATGAACTTTCCCTGTATGAACATATCTTTTTTTTGGTTATTTGCTTGACTAGCATTTCATTATGTGCAAATGTAACTGTAATCCTAAAAGCATTTACTGCTGGCACTAAACCAGTAACACAGCAGTCAATCCAGTTCGTATTAAGCTTTGTATGCTTGCAGGAGCTAATTCGATCCCACTGAATGGCAAACATGTTGACAAGTTGAGGTGTTTACTTAGAGAAACGTTTTATAGCTCAAATGTTGAACTTTGAGGTCTGAGGAGACTTAGTCTCACTTATGTCGTATTTATAGATCAACTTAGTGTTTATAGATCAACTTAAAGATCGTATTTATAGATCACCGATGTCTGTCCAAAATTGGAGAAACAGTATGGGATAAGATGAGACTTGATCCTCCAGAATCGCTGGTCTATGCAAATAAAATGTGAGTTTATATTACAAATGTACTAACTTGATGGTTAAGTCAAAGTGCAGGGTCAACCCTCATACAACATCCACCTTAAGTAATGAGCGATAAGGGCCAAGGATCATCCCAAGGTCTGTAATGTAATGTAATTGGCTGATCAGTTACTTTACATGAACAAAACTTTTAAGACCCACCTCTTAGTAACTGAATTCCAGTGTTTCATTGAGTTTCATTGCAACAAGTGTATAAACTTAAACATCTAACAATGTATTATGAACAACTTTTTTATTTCAATATGACTGCACCCCACTGTATAAAGCATGGCCCATTAAGACATGCTTGGGTAAATTGGCAAACATTTCCACAGACTCAATCAAAAATCACATATAAAGCCTGCATTGAAGAGTGTAAGCTGGTGACCAACTTACAATAGGTTGTCATAAAAGCTCTCGTAGGTGTAATGTGTAGGTGTCCCAAACCTTTTGTTAATTCAGTGTAACAGAATGAATAACCAGCTTTACAGGGTGTTTCTAATAAAGTGCCTGATGAGTGTGTAGCCAGTGGGATTTGGCTAGGAATTTGGAATTTGGAACTAAATTTAAATACCAATAAAAGTATATTGTGGGGTTAACGTGCACCTTCAAGAGCATGAAGACCTAACCATATTTTTGTACTGCCACTCAATTAGCATCATAAAACTAAAACCAGGCAAGAGAGATCAAATGTTCTACACTGAGCGGCAAACTTAATATTCAAAGTGCATATGCTTTCTTGGACTTCTGAATGACATCATTATTATTTGGATTACATTAAAAATTCTGCCAACATAGGAAATGTCATCGTGTTTTATGGTCCGCACTGGACTAATATCACAATATAATAAAGGTTATGTAGTATTATAATATAATAAAGGATTTTTTTTATTTTAATAGATGATGCAGAGATGCAGGCAGCGTTTCCGTGGTAATAATACCAGAAGGTTTATAGATTCATCATATAAAAGAGTTGCTCAAGATTAAATCAAGTTAAACTAATAACTTAAGATAATTTTCATTTCCTACATTGAACCTCTTATTCTCTTTAAATAACGCTACTTAGATTTTTCTCTCTCACAAACATTCATCACACGAGTGCTCACTTTTTAAAACTGTTTTTGCATTAGATGTTGTCCCATATTCCGCTTTAACATTTGGCACACTGCTGGCATAGCAGTAAGGTCACCTTAGCATTAAGTGTTTAATGGTTTTTCCTGAGTTAGGCCAAAGAAATAAAAAAGTTAAAAAAAAATAAAGATGGAAATTACCAGCAGTGTTCCGCTCTCATCCGGCACCGCAAGAGTTGTAATTCTGTTTTATATTGTCTGCTTTTAACACAATACTTTTAATCTGCCAAGAGATTACTTTAATATCCATTACTGCATTTACCCCGCACCCAACCTGACTCTTTTATGTTAGGTAAAAAGCCATAGAAGAATAAAATTTGTCTGTTCATACGTAATTCATTAGGTTCTTACCTTAGAGGCAGAGCAGTTTTACTGCTAAAGAAGTTTCAAAATGTACCATTTTCCATTTTTATTGTCTGTTTCTATCAGGAACTTTTTTATTTAGGGACAGTGATAACGTTTTTGCCACTATAGATAAATTAAGAGTACAACACGTGTCAGTGAGCTCACCATTATTCTGTTATTATAAATCTTAACATCGTTTCTTTGACTGCTTCCCGTAAGTGCTCACCTCTGATATCAGATCTGGCTCAGGTTTTATCCTGGATGCTGTTCTGTTTAACTGGATGGGAAGATTGTTATACAGCTCTACTACAACAGAACAGTTTGTTTTTTTTGTGGGAACAATTTGGGAAAGACCCACTGATATTCCAGCATGACTGTGCAGCCTGTACACAAAATCCAAACTGGGATTCAGTCCTCCGTATCCGCCAATAGTTTCTAATCTCCAAAATGCTCTCCCACAAATTTATATATATAAAAAAAGCCTTTTCAGAATGTGGAGGATCGTTCTGTAAAGGTTTTTCATTAGTAGTATGTTAGTGAAAGTTTCTGTGAATATGTGGTAGTGGGGAGTATGAATGAGACAATCACAGTTTGTGATCATAAAAAAATCACAAGAACAATGCACAGTTTATTTCTTGCTATATATTTAATGTTAATGTGAAAGAAAAATTTGTTTTTAAAAATATATAATATAAAATATTAAAATGTGAATATATAAAAAAATATTCTTGCACACAAAATATTGACTTACTTTGTAAAAAATCCTATTGCTGTGCATGACTGAAAACAAAATCAGTGTTTCTTAAAGTACACAATGGCATATTTTAAAGAAAACATTTTTTTTCTGTGAGGACAAAGTAAACAATGTGTGCTGCAGGTGTAATGAATGAATGAATGTCATCACAATAATATTGAGGCATCCTTAAAATAAATTAATTCTAATGTTTTACTTAGCAATGAATTGCAAAAATGATTAATTGTCTCATCCCTAATGGGGAGTGTTTGACTCCATAAACACTTGTTGTTTTGCAATTAATATGACAGCAGAGGTAGACAAAGAGCTGAATTTAAAGAAATTTAGAACAGTTGCAATATGTTGGTTTTGGTTTATATGTTGGTTTATATGTTGGCTACCCAACAGCGTGAGTTCAAAAATGGCACTGATGTGAGTTTTGTGAAATTTCCTCAAATTTTTAAGACAGTGGGGTCCATTAAAGATTGATTTTTGCAATCATAACAGAATTAAGTATTAAGTGGAAGGTAATGAGATGATGTTACATCGTCACACAAAATTTTTTATGTATTTCATACGTTTGTAATTGTGTATTAATGTGATTGCAGATTTGCAGATAAAAAACGGGATAGGGCATGCTTGAGTTTCTATTAATAATCCATTATAACTGCTGGGGTAAAAATAAATAAATTATATATATAAAACATAATATATATTCTCTAGCGGTTAAATCAAATTACTTACAGAAACTCAAAGACAGCATGGCCTATCCCGTCTTGTGTATGATATGATACTGAGATTTTAAAACAGACTTTATCACCCCTGGCTGTGTTTCATTTAAGGAGTATTAACACTTTTGAAACACTTATTTTACATTTTCAGTCTTTTCACTGCTATGTGAGCTGTGGAAGATTTTCGGAATGTTTAGGCCACAGATGTCTGTGAACCATCTGAATTCACATCTGTATTTTTCTACAGGACATAGATGGATCTCCCGGACTGCCTGTTTATTGTCCTGATTTGTTTTGATAACTCTCAGTTAATTATTAATTGTAGCACTACGTCTTATTTTGAGCCTATCCCTGACGCGTAGTTCATCTCATCGGTGGTAAAGCAGACATTATCTGGGTCGCGTTTCTGAACCTGAAAATCTCTTCAATATGTAAAACTCATTTATGAAATTTATGTTAGTTGCCTTATGCTCAATTGGTCTTACATTCAGCATGTTAATTACGTTCATATGCTGTGCATTCAGGGTATTCCAATCTTCCTGCTGCTGTAATCCTTGCTGAATTGTATGAAATACCTTAATAATGGTGATTACAGATAAATATAGTAGCAGGATTTGGAGATCTGGATCTAAGACTGTTTCATCTGATCATGCTCTGTGTGTGTGTGTGTGTGTGTGTGTGTGTGTGTGTGTAGTGGCTGATTGGGGATCGCGATAGCCACTGTGGAATTATCTGCTCAAAGAACACTGGCAAACCAGTGTGTGGCTCAGATGGACGCAGTTATGATAATAACTGCGACCTGCTGAGGGCAAAATGCAAGGATCGCACACTCACACTTGCCCACAGGGGGCGGTGCAAAGGTCAGTAACCTCTTAATTTGAACTTTAACTATCTGGTCAAAAGTATGTGAACACATGACCCTCATCACTCTCTAAGCTCTAATAGAAAACCATTGGTTTTACTTTTATAATAAAAAAATTAATAGAATTTCTTATAGGAATCTTTTCAAATTCCTTATCATTCAGTTAGTCATGCACATCTTTAAATAAATTAATGAATTTTGGCACAAATTTTAATCAGCGTTGTTGCAACAGAGCAATCAAAACAATTAATTGCTTAGGGCCAAGACCTGACATGGTTTTAAGTAATTTAAATGGTTGCTCACATCCTTTTTCCATTCTTATTTATTTAATTAATAACTACTGAAATTGTGTAAATGTTTAAATGCTTGTTTGGGTCTGTTTGTAATAACTTTGCATGTAATTCAATAAAAGTATTTTTACTTTTAGGTAAAAACTGGCCTGATCAGTTGCCAGCACTTACCTTTCCCACTTCAGCTTCGGAAGGTAAAGAATTGGAGTTTAGAGGTAAGACTTTCTTGATCAGAATCATCAGAATCAGAATACTTCATTTATCCCGGGTGCAATTGCAGCAAGGTTTCCTCAGAACGTTACTATGCCATGATGTTTGGCTTTTAAAAAATGCGTCTTTTTTATTTTTGGTATAGTTTGAAATAAAGCCTGAGTTTTATCATCATCGTACGTATAATTAAAAATCATTAAATCACTGTAAAGAAATTTCGGCTGGTGTTTTACAAAACAGGGCGGCACGGTGGCTTAGTGGTTAGCACGTTCGCCTCTCAGCGCTAGGGATTCCCGGTTCGAATCCCCATCTGGGTGGACTTTCCATGTTCTCCCCGTGTCTGCGTGGGTTTCCTCCGGGTTCTCCGGTTTCCTCCCACAGTCCAAAAACATGGAACAAGTTAATTGAATTCTCAAAATTGCCCCCTGTAGAGTGTGTCTGTGTGAGTGAGTGTGTGCCCAGCGATGGATTGGCGCCCTGTCCTGGGTCTGTCTGCCCAGCGCCCGAGACGTTCTCCCCTGGATGGGCAT
>JAFMOD010000210.1:2863825-2928972 GCA_019802435.1 Corydoras maculifer
GGGGGGGGGGGGGCAGTTTTCACCCAGTACAAGGTGCCAATCCATGACTGGTCACACACTCACATAAATTCATAGGCAATGATTTTGGACTGTGGGTGGAAACCTGGAGAACCCAGTAGAAACCCACACGGGGACGGGGAGAACATGGTTCTCCACCAAGTTTGGGATTCAAACCTGGATCCACAGTGCTTAGAGGTGGAGGTGCTGACTACTAAGCCATTGTACCACTTTAGTGTATTATATACAATATAAAATATGTAATATAGCCTTTCTCAGGAGTTCAGTAGTGATGGCTTTGCAACACAAATGACAAAATTTTTACTTCTTAATGGATGGATTTAATCAACACTTAATGGCACAGTTTACTAAAAGATAAATACATTTATTGATATAGAGTAGCATGTTCATACGCAGCTGTAAGCTCTATGTAAAGTTAGTTTAGAACTGAATTATTAAATGAATTGCCCCCTCTCGTAATGAAGTTTTCGTAACATAAACTCCCTATGCTTGCAGACTGTGAATCATTTAGAATTTACTTTCTGTTCGACTGAGATGTAGCCAGCTATCACTCTGTTTATTTTACATGTCCTCTGTGTGCGCACTGTGTCCAAATTTTATGGATGCCTTTAAGAAGTTTCAGAATGTCTCTCGCTCTTCTTTTTTCCTACTCAAGTCCTCCTACGTATTACAGCTACTTGCACACGTGCTTACTTGCTTTCCAAGGAAGATGCATGAAGAAAAGTGCAGCTGTTATAAGTGAATGGAAATAGTTTACTGCAATGGATATAATTTTCCTCCTGAAGATTATTCTCTGAAATCTTGATTGTGGCACACCTGATTTTGTTTGTGACTTCTTGAAGTTTGTTTGCACTGTATGATAAGAGCTATTACATACTAATCTACAGCTCTTTGAACTCTCTGAACTATATTATATTGCTTGCTTGTTATTGAGTCCAATTAGACCCTCATCAGAAAACGTAAATGACCATAAAATAGTACTAATGTTATCATATTCAATGCTTAAAAAATGGCCAGAAAAAAAAAGTTTAATTAGGAATTTTACCTCTAATTTACTTATTGGCATGTGTATGCAATGTAAAGGAAATCACTGCCTTCAAAGTTTAATACAGGCATGGGTAGGATACCTCAATTGGGAACTAAAATGAATACCATTTTCTCACTGTGTGGAATTGTTTGAATAGTTCATTTAATTTAATTTACAAGTGTGTAAATTGACTGACCTGGACAGTCACACTTAAATATTATGTAGAACCTAGAATCAGATGTCATTAAAGCACTTTTATATGTAATGTGTAGGTACCCCAATAATTTAGTACATTATCTCTCATTGTAGCTGTGTTCAACATCTAAATATATATCATGTAAACATATCCATTGCCTTTATTTGACTTTACAGATTTACTTCTAAAGGGGTGACATTCTATATACCTAATTTTTAATCTTTGGGTTTTGGGTCTCTGACCCAGGAGCCTGCGTATGCTTAGCATCATTCAACGACCAAATCAAGTAAAATTTGCAAATGATCCCTTGGATAATAAAATTAATAAACACGTACTACTGAAAAGTGAAGTATCTCACACACATTTGCAGGAAACTTCGGTGAATTTATGGAAACTCATGCTGGGACGAGTGAACAGACAGGTAGTACATTCCAAACCGCCTTCCATCGGTGTTCCTTCTAAACTATTTTAAATGGTGTTAATACAGTTTTGGGTTGCTGCATGCTAACTGAAATGTCTGCATGCTGTTAACTTCTTGTTGGACATGTAAACAGCACTGATTGATACCTGTAATCATCTGTATTAAATGATTTCATTTTGAGTTTTACTTTAAATTATGTAAAACAATACCTTAACATTATGATTAACTACATTTACAGATGTCCGGTGTTTGGTTTGAGCAATTGAAACGGTCGATTGTTGTATATTGTGAAAACATCTGTTAAAATCAACAGCTTATTCCTACTTAATTTTTAATGAACTTTATGCATGTTAATTTTTTTACTTTATTTTTAAGCAATTCTTTACACAGCCTTCTGTGTTGTCTCACCGGACACCGTGTGCATCTGTGCATGTATTTTGTGTAGATTGTGTAATTTTTACATTTTACCCTAAAATATCAGACATTGTTCTTTTTAGACATGTAAACTGTGTTTATTCTTTTTAAAGGTTCAAGTACAGATAAACCCCCAGGACCTTCCAATTCTGGCAAAAAGGGTGAGTTGAGCTCCACAGAGGTTATTGATTCAATTGGACCTTTAATGCATGTGAGTGAACATTGTATGAGGATTGCATAAACTTGTACAATAATTATAGTTTATATGTTTAATATTTAGTGTTTATTCTACAAGTACAATTTCAAAGTTTAGTTTGCTTTATTGGGTGTTTGGCTTCTTGAAACCATAAAAAATAAACAGGTTAGAGGAATAAAACCCTGCATATAAATGCTACTGTCCTTTTTTAAACCAAGTTTAACATTCAAATATTATAACCGGAGCTTTTGAGGACCGGTCTGTCATTTACAGGCCCCAGGGGCAGTGTAGGGAGGTGCAAGTGTTGCTGGTGGCTGTGGTAGCTCAGTGGTTAGGGTGTTGGGCTAACAATCTCAAGGTTTTGGGTTCAAATCCCAGGTCCACTGCAATTACCAATGTGGTTCTTTAAGCAAGACCCTTAACTCCAATTGCTTCAAGGATGCTGAACCAACCATGTTCTTGCTTTGTAAGTATCTTTTGATAAAAGTGTCTGCCAAATGCCAAAAGTGGGGTAAATACAACATTACAAAACATCAGGCTGCCTCAGATCATATATTATATGTAGAGTTAATATATGATAATATTACTAACTAAACCAAACTAAGCCAATTGTTAAATAGTGGCAGAAATTAATGTGGATAATTAGTAATCCAAGATTTGTAAGGTGTTATATAGTAAATATTTGCATCAACCGACAGTAAATCCAAGGTATTAGGAGTCAATGAGTCCAGGCCCAGTTTTTGGCCACAGGTGCATTAGGTAAAATAAATTACATTCTTTTTACTTTAAAAACCTGTTTGCAAATTAAAAAAATAATAGGACTTCATATTTAGACATCAAAAAGAGGTTTCACATGAGTTACTTTATTTCGGATTTATCTTATGTTTTGCTTTTAAGACAATTACGTGTAAAAAAAAAAAAAACTGTTTAAATGGCTTAATGGTTTACTTTTATGTTTTTTTAATAAATGATGTTGTGTCAAAAAGCAAGACTCTTGGCAATCAGTGTGAATGCCAGAAAGTTGAGTAAAATTAAATTAATTTGGAAGTTAGTAGCACTAGATGTTTGCCATGGATTATTCATGTTTCACTAAATATTGGCCGGTTTAATAAGAACTTCAGAAGTTTGTATTCGCATATCCTCTCAAGGGAGTATTTTTTTCAAAAAATTACATTTCTTTTTGTGAATCATGATAAACCATTTCCTTTTTATGCTTTACTGAATTTATCGTGTTGGAAAGAAATAAACTAAATAAATAAATAAACTAAATATTAAGGCCGCATCTATGATCTTAAAAAGCAGTTACTGTACATAAATAGCTGAGCACTAAAATGCGCTAATTTGTCATCTATGTAAAGGATGTGTATATATTTACAAAGAAACTTAATAAAATGTCAAAAAAATGTAATTTATTTTAATTCAGCATTAAATGAATATTCACAAGGCATACTTTTCCAGGTGCTTCGATAGCAATGACACCCTGACGCGCCCTAAATCAAGCTGCCTGTTTGACAGGTCTCTAAATTTGGGCCTAAATAAGCTGTATATTTACATTAATAACTTAAATGTGGTCTAAATAAAAAGAGTTTATTGATCACTAAGTGATATTTTAGAAACAAATAATTGTGAAAAAATTGACACTTGGAAAATGAATATTTAGAACAAAGTCAGATTCTCCATAAAAAATTTTTTCATAAATAAGTTACTTAGCTGTGGTCATCTGGTTAACTAATCCAGGTCAGTAAACCAATTATTGTGTTAAAGCATTGGAATGCGACTACAATAAATAAATTATTCATTAAATCAAAAGTTCTCTGGTTGGTTTCACTTTAAGTTGCTCCAGTGGAGTGGCCTACAGGAATACCAGCCTTGTTTTCATGCAGTTTAAATAATGAATTTCTTTGACTTAGCCTTCTATACCAGCTGATTAAAGTATTAGCATGGCCACTCCTTCGAATGTGCTCGAAAGGGGGGTTGAAGGACAGAAGGCCGAATACAATTCCACCTTTTCAGGTAAGTACTGTAGGACACCACTGTAACAATTAAGCAAATACTAATTATGATTCATTTATTTATAAAAAAATCTTTCCTAAAGATTTAATTGGTTTATAACTTTATAGGTTCAGCTTTGTTTTACATGCTTACTTCTAAATTACACAAGCTAGTTAAGTATACAAAAAAAGTGGAGAAATGCATAATATTTAATTTTCTTCATATGTTCTATATATCTATATTGTTTTTTTTTATACACTATATGACCAAAAGTATGTGGCTATATCTTTAACCCAGACACCAGTTCCTAAAACAATTGGCTTTATGAATATGTTGGGCGTTTTTACTGCCAAAGGAGACTCTATTGTTTTTGTATAAGCATCCCAATATTTTCCAATATTATTTGAATAGGCTTTGTCCATTAACCCTTTATATATTCAGATGCTAGGTTTTGGGTTTAGGGCCCTATGCAGAACACTGGGGCTCCTTTATGACAAATACAAATGAAGATTCTTTAAAACTGTATTGTGTGTATTGTATAGATGTTTTGGTACTGTAGCTCAGTGGTTAGAGTCTTCGGAGTTTGTTGGTTCAAATCCCAGGTCCACTGAAGTTACCAATGTTGGTACTTGAGCAAGACCCTTAAGCCTCAATGCTCCAGGGATGTTGTGATTAACCCTGTGCTCGCTTTGTAAGTCACTTTGGATAAAAGTGTCTGCTAAATGACCAAATGTAAGGTAAATGTAAAGTTGTGGGTTCAAATCCCAAGTCCACTGAAGGGATCTTCACCCTTATTGCTATACCTGCATTGACATCATTATTAATTGCACCTGGTTTATCCACATACTTCTGAGCAAATAGTATATTTTCTATGCTTTCTTAGTCTTTCCTTCTTATATCTGCTTTTCTATTTGGTTTTCTGTGCTATTGGCCGGGCCATGTGCAAATCCCAACCATTCAACACTTCTGGAGAGTAGATTGTATTAACCTCAATAATGGTAGTTTCTTTCCGTTTTTTTCTCACTCTAAACCCAGATGATGGTTCCAAACCCACACCCACCATGGAGACCCATGTAGGCCAGCATGCTGAAGGGAATCTACCAGGTAAAAAAGAATTTCTTACAATATTCACATGTTTTATTAACCCTGATTATTAAGAAATACAAATTTATAGTGGTTTTCTTTGCCATTCCAGAGCATACAGCTCGCACCCTCCGAAACTGGCAGGTGTTCCCCATAGACAAGCAGAACAACTCAAGCATAAGGAGACCAGGTTAGAGTCCATACTCAAACTATATATTGCATTATAAGTTTCAGATTTATTATGTACACATACTATGCATGACCTAGATTTGGCTAATTTGTATAAGTACAAATATTTATGTATGTAATTACAAATTACAACATATTAACTTAATTATTGCAGTGTCATCAGAAACAGCTAATCGATCAACTATTTCAATGAAATTATGTACATTTGGTGTAAATCGGCAGCCAAAAAATAATAATGTAAAAAATTGTGTGAAAACAAATCAAATATGAACATTTATTGACGTATAATTCTAAACAAAACTATGATTGAACTAATATTGAGACTTATCAGTGTGACATTGGTATTAGTATGAATAAGCATGTATAAAGTGTTCTCTACAGTCATTATACAGTTCTGCTGTTATAGACAGCTGGATTTCAAGGCGTTTCCACAACAACATCCCTGCCACAGTTTTCATATCATGCTGATTGCAAAACTCTGTTTGGTCTTGTTTAAGATTCAATATAAAACAGAAGTGGGAAACCTAACTCCACTTGGATTATGGTGCCTCTCTGTTGGCTCTCCTCAGGATAATTTGTTTAGTGTGTCTCCTTTGCAATTTCCTTCAGAGGAATACGACACCCCCTGGGCATGCCTAGTCAGCTTCAGAGAGCAAGTGAAGTTTCACATGTTGGCAGGGGAAGTGTGCAAGAGCAGATTGGATTATAGGAGTGAGGGAGGTTCATGCAGGAGTGGCTGTATATGGCGATGCTTAAGTGAGTTTGCAAAGCTGTGTCCACATGTTATTCCAGTAGCACATGAAACGAGTGCTCGGATAAGTGCCAGTAGTGTAGCTATCTATTTATGGCTTGTGAGGTTTTTCGTGGTGAAAGCGAGAGTATTATGCACTGCGCAGTCACAAAACCAAGTTGGTCCGCTGCAAACCCCTCGGCCAGCTGAGCGTTAAAACACTAATTTTTTTTGACAGCTGTTTGGGATCATTTTGACCATCCATCTGTTTCTAATTAGCATTTAAAAAAGATGGGTAGACCATCAGTCTTCTGTGGCAATGTGGTGGTAGTTTTGTGCCAGCCATTAAATGCCACTGAACAGCTTTAGGTTCAAATCCTGTTCATAGGTAAGCTTAACTTGCTCAGGTTTAATTTATATAGTTTAGTTTATAGTTTGGTTTAATTTATATAGTTTAGTTTATAGTTTTTATAAGTGTTATATACTGCTTGAAAAAGATTTGTTGTGAGTTGTGTGTACTAGGTATGTGTCATCCATCAGGAGCACCCTAATGTCATCACTGCAACATCGTGGTAGAATTGCAGAATGAGAAGAAAATGTTTTAAAAGTTGTAAGAAAGTTCTTTTCCCCCAAAGATGACTTTCTTAATTCTTGAGCCAACGTGTGATAGGGCCAGCCTATTGTAAGATTATGCAGCACAGTTAGTTCACTCAGATAATGTGGTGTCTGATCTCATGGTGCCTAATCAGAGTTTTTATAAAATTTGTATCCTAACAGGAGGAATCGTAAATATGCAATTGCAAGTAATTCTACTCCTCCTGTAAAATCGTGGATAATATCATATCATAATGTCAGCACAATGATGCTTTGTCTAGCATGGTCACTACACAGGACCTTGTAATACATCAAATGTTTATATGTTCCTAATAAAGAGACTGAGCTGCCATGGAGATTTGTGCTCGCGGAATTAAAAAAAATGTTTAAATAAGCAAATAAATCTTAATCCACAGTGATTGGTTTCTGCTAAACAAATGTCTCTTGTTAAATTGTTATTTAAAACAGTTTATCACTCAAGGTTGTGTGTTATGATCAAATAACATAACATAAAATAACATATCTGTGGTACATACTTTCAGCTCGTGTCTGGAACCAAATAACAGTCATGATGTTGCTTGTTTTTCAACTTAAGTGTTTTATTGCTTTATTCTAAAATATTTTACAAATGTTTTTGGATCAAGCATGAATCCAAAATACACAATATATCCCAAAATAACTACTTTGTGCTAGTTTCTGCAAAACTATAAAGGGATAAGAGAGAGAGAGAGAGGGGTGAATGAAACTTGGTATAGAGAATATATATATATATATATATAACATTTCAACATAAAATAGCGTAACATCCAGTTTACTTGCATTTTTCATGACAGAAATTCATGCAGCGTTGACTGACATAATACAGATCTTATTTTTATGGGATACCAATTTTCGAAAAGCTGGCCACCATTAAGTCTCTGATCCTTTACATGACTTGGCAACTGAATATCTAACTCTGTTATTAATAAAGCTATGGTATTGGTCTAACAATAGAGAAGGAACAGTGAGTTTTAATCCATTAATATACAACAGATTATAAAGCTGATCATACTTAGAGGCAAAGCATAAATATGTAGAGAAAAACAAACTAAATTCAGCCACAAACTTAAATAAACATAACCACATGAATCAAAAGAAAACACCATAAATACATACTGTATATAAATAATTTATTTGACTTTACAAATAGTAATGTGTAATAAAGATTTTTAAACACAACAGGATGCTCACTCAACAAAACATTATCCATCCATCCATTATCTTCCGCTTTATCCTCTACTAGGTTCGCAGTGGGGTTCCCCATGCCATCCAGGGGAGAACTTTTCGGGCGCTGGGCAGATACACCCAGGACACGGCGCCAATCTATCGCTGAGCACACTCACTCACACAAACACACTCTACATGGGGCAATTTGGAGAATTTAGTTGACCTTGATCCATGTTTTTTGACTGTGGGAGGAAACCGGAGAACCTGGAGGAAACCCACGTGGACACGGGGAGAACTGGGCCAGAAACTCAACCAAGATTTTGAACCAGGAATCCCTAGCACTGAGAGGCGAACGTGCTAACTACTAAGCCACCGCGCCGCCCCCAAACATTATCATATTAATTACAGCTGACTGTTTAGGTGATTAACAAATTCTGCTAATCCTAAAAGGATTAAAAGTTGATCTTGAAGGTTTATATAACTACTAATTAAATCAATGTTTTTTTCTGACAGGTATCTTTGTATCTTTACTTCCTGACTTCTTTACAGTTCCTTTTCTATTTCTTTGGGTTTAAATTTCCTAAAATCCTTTTTGGACCATGTCATAGCATTGATGGATTCAAACACTGTATGAGAAAGACAGATTAAAGATGACTTCTCATACACTATGTAAAGAAGATTTAGATGATTAACTATCTATATACATACTTTATATCCTTCTCTGTAAAATTTAAAACAAATCTCAGAACAAATATATTTACTTTTGGGACTTTTTTACGTCAGCATTAACCTTAGTATAATAAACAGTTCTAAATAATTAAATCGTAAGCATTTGGGCATAAAGCAGAAGCTTTGACTCACACCATTGGCAATTGCTCACCGAAGATTCTGTCCTGAACCCTGCGTGTTATGGTTTATCAGCCAGGTCCCATTTACATCACAGGCAAGAAGGCCAGTGCTGTCAGACAGTCTACCAAAACTGTTTGCAAAAACAAAAACACTAGTATTGGGTTTCAGCTCTGAGCTTGTAGGTCATTCTTTCCACTTGGAGCATCAGAGAAGCTTTGGATGTGGACTTCAGTCATCTTACTATTTAAATCCACTCCATTCTGTTTGCCTGAGAGATTTTCCTACCCACAACATAAACTCAATGAGTATGAGGGGCTTGTAAAAGATGGTTGAGGTCAACAGATTAGGAGTTTTGGGAAATACGTTTGGGACATGTGGAGTGCGGTCCGTAAGGCATGACTTGCATGCATATTTGTGAGAGTCTGTATATGTTACAGAAGCTTCAGTTTGTTTTATAGGTCCACCTGTTTGACAGCTCGAACCATGTGTTATGTCAGATGGCTCTTCAGTGAGGTTGAGTACTGCAGGGAAAGTGGTTAAGACTGTTGCCATTGGTGCGTAATCCTTTGTAAACACACTCGATTAAAAAGGACACGAGTTAACTCGGACCCGGTTAAGAACAGCACTTGCTGGAATGGCTTAGGCATTGTTGTGTTTGGCCCCTTCGCTGTGAGCAATGTGCTAAATGGATCTCAACATAAATAAAGATTTATTGGACAAGGCGTTAAAACATTTAAATGAACATCTCTTAAGTGTTTGCGGTGTTCAGAAGTGGTAGCGGGGAAGTTGCAGGCAGTTTAAAAGGCTTAGTATTTTCATTACTGACTTTCTGCCCATCTTTATTTTAAAATTCATAGTCATGTTCCAGCTAAAAGATGTTTTACATAATAATCCAGGCAAAGGGTACGTCACAAGTTTCCCAATTTATCTGAAATATGTTTAATAGATCCAACATTGTGTGAATATTCTAGTTTATGCAGAAGCTGCTTAATTTGCATATGAAGCTTACTTATTGCATTTCAGTCAGCACATCATTTTGTTGTCTGGTTTAACCAAGTACAATGGCTGAAGTGCCCATGGGCAAGTCATCTAAACTCAATCCAACCATGGGCACGTCTGCTTACTTTACAAGTGTGCGTATATGTGTGTGTTTCACTGCACATAATGGTTAAATGTGGTAGACACATTCCTCTGCATATAAGCACTGTAGGCAAAATGGATCACTTCATTAACTTATCACTTTTTGATCTGATCTGATTTCAGATAAAGTTCCGTCTTGTGACCGTGAGAGACAAAGTGCATTGGATGATAGTCAACTGAACCCAATGGACTCCATTTTCATCCCAGACTGTGGTCCACTAGGGTTATACAAACCTGTTCAGTGCCATCAGTCTACTGGTTACTGCTGGTGTGTGTTAGTTGACACTGGGCGGCCCATACGTGGAACTTCAGCTAGGTAAGTTTTATAAACATGCTTATGAGAAGTGGCTACAGAATGCAGTTCAGTTGTACCACTCTATTCCTTAATCTGTATAATCTAGAAAACACATTTTATTATATCCAGAAACATATTTTATATTGATATTAATAATGTGAAACAGATGCCCTTATCCACAATGTCTTACCAGCCTACAATAAAAAACTGGACGCAGGACTATTAACTTTTACATTATTAATTTTGAGTCTAATGCCTTTATTTGTGTACTTTGTATGTTCTCCCTACATCCGTGGAGGTTTCCTTACACCCCAATTAACTAATACTTGCCCTGGAAATTAAGAGCTTTTTGACATGTAGTTCCTCTTTAAATATATTTTATCTTTGGTTTACTTATTTTTTAATTTACACAAACAGTACCAATCACATACATTGACAATGGAGCAATTTGGGTTATGGGCTTTGCTCAAGGACCCACATCTTCAGTGAACGTGGGATTTGAACCCACAACCTTCAGATCGATAGTCCAACAACCTAACCACTGATATATGTGTATTGTTATTCTTCAAACACTATTGAAGCAGTGTGCATTAAACTAAACTAATTAAGTATAAACTAAAGTTAAACATTATATGTTCCTACAGTTTTATTAAGAGTTCTTTTTTACTATATTATTAGCATAGTAAAAGCTTTAATTGTCTGTGAGAACAGTCATTCATGTCTCTTTTTTTCATTTTTGTTTATATATGAGAATATTTTTACCATTTCTCCCAGTTGTCAAAATTATTGACTTTATTAAACTGGGGCAACCAGATAATGAAAACAAAGACAAAGAGGCATTGCTTAACTTCGCCAAAAAAGTCAAGTAACTGCATTAGTCACTAGGTTTGTTTTTGCATTAGAACATTCCTGAATCATTTCTTCAGTTTAGGAGCTAATAGACCTTTTTTCTCATATTCTACAGGTTTGTATTTATGTCTTGTCTCATAAATGGCCTTCCTCCCTTCCTGATGTGACCTCTTTGTGTTTCTTAGGTATAAGAAGCCAGAATGTGACAGCGCAGCGCGTTCTCGAGGGTCTGATATGGAGGATCCTTTCCGAGAAAGAGATCTGGCTGGTACGTTATTACACCATTAAACAGATGCAGGTTGCTCAAAGTAAAGAAACTGATGAACATGGAGGTGTAAAAGAAGGGCACTGGTATGCTTCCAAAATGATTAAATACAGGTGAACATGGCAGTATAAGGGGTGGTGATGACAGGGGTGTCTTTCGGGAGCACCCTTGTAGTTTTTTTTTTGTACCTAAATTTAGTATACACAAAACGCAGTACCAGTCAAAAGTTACACCTCCTTACTGCTCCACTTATTGTCCATGTTCTCAGTTCCAGTTACCGTAAAGATGGACTTTGTAGTTTTACAATTCTAAACTGTAGTCGACTGCAGTACATACTGTGTGTGTCCCCTTTACTCTGTTCTCTAATGATCACGACCTCATTAGTACCACCACAGATTATTGTGATTTATACACAGATTATTTAGATTATTTAGTGCATTAGTCCCATCCCAGCAGTGTCACTGAGGTGTTTAAATTAAACTGCAGCAGCACTGTGGCACTAACCCCCCCAAAATGTCATTTTGCTTTTACATTAAATGACATATAACATTATTTTAAGTAGCATTTGATTTGTAACTTTCTTTTCTGTTAGTTTCTCCACTGTGTTTAATCCTCCATGGTAATCCCTCTCAGATGGTTTCAAATGAGTCTATTAAAATTAGACTAGTAAATTAGTCACTCTGTGTTTTTATTGGTTCTTTTTTATATATAAGTCTGCTGTTTGCTCCTTCATGTTGCAAATCTTTGTCTAAAAACAAAAGGCTTTATTCCACAGGCACAGAGATATATGTAAAAACCTATAATAGTACAGTTTTGAAATAAAAATATATTATAAGCTAAGTTTAGTGTAAATTAGGTAGTTTTACATTCTTGATTATTTATGGTTATATAAAAATAATAGCAGATTGGTAAAAATCAATAAAGGTAAAGTTTTTGGAAAAGAAGTACAGTGTCTGTGCTCAGTAAACAGCATTAGGGAAACCATAATGTCATTATATATCCCATGTGTTTTGCCACCTCATGGTGGTCTTACTTTCAAGTGGACACTTTCATAGTGTTCCTGGCCCTTTCATTTGTTCCTGTTTCTTTGGTTTATCTACTCTCTTCCCTTCATTTAGAGTTTCGTTATAACTGCTCTTTTATTCCCATCTGGTACATTTACAGAGTTAAACATGGCTCCTGACTGTGCAGCAGATGTTTACTGTGTTTTATGGCTAGTTGGTGCAATGAAGAGGGATTGCATCTGCTGGGGCGTCTCTGCCACCAAGGGACTCATGCAAAATTATTTTTACATACTCTGACTAAATGCTAATCTTTTTTTTTTTCAGAGTGTAAATTCACATGCTTTACTGTCTATGTGTTTTTTAATTTATATTTAACCTCTTAAAATTATTGGACCAGGAAAAGGTATTAAAAATAATTTTAAACCAATTATAAAAAGTTCTCAGTTTAAAAAGTCATTTAAACAGGCTTTCATATGTAAGATCGTTAAATCCTTTTTCATTCATTATCTTCCGCTTATCCTCTATTAGGGTCGCGGTGGGGTTCCCCATGCCCATCCAGGGGAGAACATCTCGGGCGCTGGGCAGATAGACCCAGGACAGGGCGCCAATCCATCGCTGGGCACATACTCACTCACACAGACACACTCTAAACGGGGCAATTTTGAGAACTCAATTAACTTGATCCATGTTTTTGGACTGTGGGAGGAAACCGGAGAACCCGGAGGAAACCCACGCAGACACGGGGAGAACATGGAAACTCCACCCAGATGGGGATTCGAACCGGGAATCCCTAGCGCTGAGAGGCGAACGTGCTAACCACTAAGCCACCGTGCCGCCGATCGTTAAATCATTTTTAAAAATTGTATTGCATGCAATTTTTTTTGCAGCTATTTAAATTTCATTTAAAATTTCAGCATTATTTTATATCTCATTGCTGCCAATTAAACACATCAATAGAATAGCAGTTTGTCACAATACACATGCACTGCACTAATTGAATGCACCTGGCCTTTTCCTCGGACCCTAGATTCACGTACAATGCCCCAAGACTGGCCAAAGGTTTACAAAAAGGAGGCAGAGTAAAGTGAGAAGGTGGAGGTCATTGCAAGTGTGGGAGAAAGTAAAAATACAAACCTTGCAGATTTGTTTATTGCCTTCATCTGTTTGAAGTCTTGACCTAGCACTGGGGCAATTAAAATGCATAAGCCAAGGTGTTGGGTATGAAAAGTGTACAACTAATAAAGATTTAAATACAGAACGAACACACACTTTAGTTAAAAAGAAATATTATAAGAAGTAGGTTACTTATACACGTTTAGCTTGAATTCATGTTTGTGTTTTATTTCACACACACACACACACACACACACACACACACACACACACACACCAGGTTGCCCAGATGGAAAGAAAGTTGAATTCATCACCAGCTTGATGGATGCCCTTACAACAGACATGGTACAGGCCATTAACTCACCTTCTCCCCCTGGTGGTGGGAGGTAAGTAGAGCATCAGTCGTTTGGTTCAAAATATTAGACTTTTTTGAGGGGACATTTAATAAATGTACATCCAATATAATACATAAGGTCAAAAGTTGCAATAGCATCATTCATGTGGCCTAAGTGAATAATAACAAGTTATTAATGGTCCTTTTTTAGATTCACAGAACCCGATCCAAACCACACTTTGGAGGAGCGAGTGGTGCAGTGGTACTTTGCTCAGCTGGACAACAATGGAAGCCATGACATCAGCAAGAAGGAAATGAAACCCTTCAAGCGCTATGTAAAAAAGAAAGCCAAACCTAAGCGCTGTGCCCGCAAGTTTACCGAATACTGCGACCTTAACAAGGACAAGTCCATCACTCTGCAGGAGCTAAAAGGATGCCTCGGTGTCAATAAAGAAGGTAAACACCATGCATGGTTCAAAAAATTAACAACGTATGATGGATTTAATATGATTAAAAATCTGTCAGGATAAATGTAGCCCAGTCAAAGACATTTCTGTACAGTTGTGGGTATTTCTTATTTAGTTAAATGCCACACTCATGGCATGGTGGCGTAGTGGTTTGTAAGCCCACCTCTCTGCACTTTGAATCCATGTTTGAATCCTGATAACCAAAGCGACTTGCACGTACACCAACTTGATGATTTGGGTCAGAATGAAGGGCTAATACAGCACCCCACAACAAGGTTTAAGAGTCTTGCTCAAGGACCTACATTGGTAACTTCAGTGGATCTGGGATTTGAGCCCACAACCTTTAAATTGATAGTTCAACAACCTAACCACTGAGCTACCGCTTACTTACTTCTGTCTCTTTTGTATCCCATAATAAGTTTTTGAGGTTAAGACCAGAGACCTGTTAGGACCAAACCCTCTTTCACGTCTCCTTTTTCATTTTTTCATCGACATGTTGCATGTGAGAGTCATTGTCATGTTGCAGACTATCTGGAACCCATTAGATTAGGTCCATCAACAGTAGATACACAGTAAGACAATATTGTTTAATATTGGAATTGGGAATTATATTAAACCCAGACAATATAAAGCTTGGCATGCTTTAACATTGCATTCTACAATACACATGCAGAAGTCATTACTTTAAATTACAGTTTGTTTCCTTGGCCAACTATATCTGCACACGCACAAGGTTAAGACTTAACACTTATGTCATAATCACGTTTTGTAAGATGTTGTGATCTTAAGCTGTTAATTTGGTAATGATGTGACTAATCAAAATCACATTGTAAAGCATCACTATGAAACAAAGTAAGTGACTAGAAAATAAACAGATTCAACATTAAGATGATCTCAGTGACTACAAGAAACATCATCTGAACCAAGTTTAATAATGCTGCTGGAAAAATAAACTTCGTCATTATGAAGGCAAAGTGTCTTCTTTTCAAAATGCAAATGGGCATGAAAATGTGGGAGTGCATCTTGCATTTTCTTGTCCAAGCCAAATGACATCTCTGTCTGTTTCTTTTTGTGCAGGCACGACAGCAAGCAGCAGCAGTCAGGGGACAAGGCAAGGAACTAATTTGTTCAGTAAGGCTCCACTAATCACTTTCACTAACCTTTGCATGAGTGGCTGCAGATGGCTCAGAGTGTAATGCATTCCAAATCAGTACAGCATGACAGAATTATTATCAAAAATAAATTTAATGCATTGTGGCCAAGCCAATGTTGCGTTCATCTAAATCTTTTACTTTATGGTGAATAAACAAATCCCAAATATGACACAGAACTATTTCTGTCTCTGTTAAACATACACTGTATAGACAAAAGTATTAGGACCTAAACACGTTAGACTTATGAGAGTTGTGATGGCATCCCATGAGAGGTTAGTTCCAAGCTTCCATTATTCTGGGGTAGCTTTCCAAAATATTATATTGTTTGTTTTTGGAAATTTTGCCCATTTACCCCGAAGCCATTTGTGGGCCTAGTCTGCAGTATATGTTCTAGTTCATAATAGAAGTGTATGATGGGGCTGTGATGGGCCAGGCCTGTTCATCACTTGTACTTTTGTAGACTTTGTTTTTTGTAGGCATTGTTTATAGAACCTCATCATGCTGGGACAGAAACGGGACATCCCCAAACTGTTGCCCACATGTGAAAGCATTGTCCTAAATGCATGGCTTTTTGGCTTATTGTTATGACTTTTGCCTAGTAAGGTGCACTCTATGGGTGTGTGTGTGTGTGTGTGTGTGTATAAAATATACATACATATATATATATATATATATATATATATATATATATATATATATATATATATATATATATATATATATATATATATATATATATATATATATATATATATATATATATATATATATATATATATATATATATATATATATAATAGTAATAGTATATAATCAAAAGTATATATATATATATATATATATATTTCACGTATCTTTTTTTAATTAATTAATCTATTTAAATTAACATTAACAATATCAGAATTATTAGTAATTAATAAAAGTGATTCAGTTTCTTTTTTGGAAGTAGTCCTTCACAAAGCCAGCATCTTCAGCTGGTAAACAGAACTACAGAAATAGTTTTATGGCATATCGATGATTTATGAATTTTCTCCAAAATGAAAAATTTGAGTGAACAGTCTCTGATTGTGGTGATTCCATAAATGTTGCCAGGAACTTTATTTCCTATGAGCTCTGTTTGTGGCTTGATGTCAGATTTGGAGTTTGGTGTAATATCAAAATAGAACGATTGCTTTGTGGATGGTGTTAACATGGCTATTATAAGAAATGAAGAAAATTACACACAGTGTGACATGAGAATAACCATCTTAAGTCAGCTAAATGGCCTGGAGTGTGTTCAGCGGTGAGGTAGTGGTGGAATTACCAAAATCCGGATTTTCACATCTGGAGGTAATTAGTGCTTGCCCTTCGTTGACCTGACCATGTTGGAGTTTCAGAAAGGGAAGCACCTGTTTTATGCAAACGTTCAGTCACACCTGGTCAAACGCCATGTGTCTACTTGATCTTGCAACTTGCAGATAAGTTAACTGATCCTCTTAAGCTTATACACAATTTAACGCATATTTGTTCTTTTTACCTTTTCTAAATATTAATACCCAATCATACATATTAGGGAAATAAAAACAAAATGTTTTGGCTGCTCCTGTTTGTGATCACGGTCAGAGAAACTACTCTTTTTTTTTTTACCTGTGTTTGGGAAACACAACATAATCACAGCCATATGTACACACTGAATAATTAGGACAATTGGTAACACTTTATATGAATCCAATATTTGTAATGCATTATAAACTCATTCATTAAGCAAGTTTTTACGAATGGTTGTGTAGTTGTTAGCACATCCATGTCTGTGTAGGTTTTCTCTGGGTTCTCAGGTTTCTTTCCACTGTTTAAGAACATGGATTCAAGATAAATTGGCTTCTCTAAATGGCCTCTGAAGTGTGCAGCCAGTGATGGGCAGATACACCCAGGATAGGGCACTGATCCAATACCCCCCCCCCTCCAACACCTACAGTAAAGGATCAAGCAAAAGAAGTTAAGATGAAAAGTTATAAACACCAAGAATTAAGAAAATCAATCAAAAAGCAAAGGACATGCTGATTTTTTACAGAAGGAGCCTTTGCTTGCCCACCCTGGTTCCTAATCCGGTACCCTTTTGATAAGATGAAACTGTTAATTGCACCATAAAGCCAATTAAATAATAGTGAAATAAAAAATATAATAGTGAATACTAACTAAAAGTAATGTTTGTGAAACAGTTATTTTTACATAAAAAGAAAACATTTGTTTACATAAAAATGAAGGAATACTGTAGTTTTTGTAACAGAGTCCAAAGCGTCGCGGTATGAAAATGAGTCACTTGATCACGGACACCTTTCTGAATCAGTTTAGTGTGATTCCACATTAGAACGTAAAAACTGAGAGATCCATGTAACTTTGAACAGGGCATGGTAATTTGTAATAGACTAGCTGTGAACTGGGTTTTCTCATACATCAGTGTCGGGAGTATAGAAAAAACAATTAAAGGGTTATTCTCAGGCTAAAAACAGGGATCAGTGGAGGATGTCAAGGATCTTTTCAAAAAACTTTGGGAGTTGAGCTAATTGCAACTGTATACATTGACACTCCAGATAATGTTTGAATGCACGACTCATAGTTCATTAGGTATGGGTGTGGTAGCTCTGCACACAGAACTGCACAAAAGAATACAGGGATTAAATATAGTGCTTTCCTTTTTATTTGAAGAGTAAGCATTGTTGTCAACTATGTTCAGTCATTTTAAACTGTTAAAACTGTTAGAAAAAAAAAACTGTTAAAAAAACTGTTAAAACCTCATTGCAGTTAGACCCTTCACCTAGAAAATGCATTCACAAGGGTCATATAGTCATAATTAATTCCAGAAATATTATGGCATCAAGGCCACTGTTGCCATAGTTAATGTTAAGTGCATAGGTTTGATTCATTTATTGGCAATTAGAATATCAACAATATATGTTGGACACATCTGTCCCAAGTTTTAAATAAGGATTTTGTTCTGACCAAATTTTAACCAAAAATGTAGAATTTAAATTAAATTAAAATCTGGTTCTGTGTATAAAAAATAAAAGTATAAATTTAATAAAATAAGTAGTCTGTCATGGCCTATTGTCGATAAAATGTATCAAATATTATAGATGGGATATAATAAAGCTTTAATTTACAGCATTCTCATCAGCATCTGTGCTCAGAATATTTCCCTTTTATGCAAACTTGTATTTCTTTCTCTTCTTTTATCTGTCTCACTTCTGAGGAGGAATTTATTACAGCCATATAACGTCGTCGTGAAATATTATAGCAGGACATTTTTGGATTGCAAGTAGTAGATTTGGCTGAAACGCCATGTTTTGGACTTAACCTCCTTCTGCACATTATAAGAACTGGGGTCTCTGAAGGGAGTTCAGATTTTCCCAGATTTATTGGTGTCTTGGCTGCTTCACTCCGGCTTTTGTCGAGCACATGAGTTCAGAAGAGAATTCAATGTTGACTTGTAAGGGTTTCAGTTTGGATAACTCTCATGCCATCTATTATTTCATGAAAAAGAACATAGATATTATTTTATTTCTGAGGACTGGAGATAAACATACCATATTTCATCCTGCCCAGGCCCATTTCTTTTGCAAGCTACTGTGCTTTTTAAAACTCTCCCATCACTCAGAAAGTGTTTTTCTCAGCTTGAGTATCACCATCATATTTTGATGGTTACTATGTGATGACAGGGCATTAGCACACTGCTCCGACTTCTCCGTTCAGTGGGATCCACTCATTATTAGGTGTGCAGCGTCTGTTTACTCTGGCCTGCGGGCTGTGAGGGAGAAAGGCTTCGAGGTGAAGCCTGAGCTCATGTGTTTATTCTGGAGCTGCCTGCTTTGGGCTGAAAAACAGTGGCTCGGAGCGGGCATAATATCAGGCCTGGCGGTCCATGGCTAGTGTTGCCAGTATATACAATTCTCAGCTTGGAAAGTCAGAAAGAGGGCTTTTTCTACCCCCAGCCCACTGCTATGCTTTGGACTCCTGTGGACATAGAATTGATAAATTGGTCCAAAGGTCTTTTAAAACTAAGTTTCATGCCATGATGCTGAATTTGAACGCGCAAGCTTGGGACAAATGACTGCCAAACACTACGAGATCTCAACATCTTCAGTCAACAGTTCCCTTGTTTTCTGGCAGCAGCATGAATTTAAAAGAATACAAAATAACTTGCACCCTAATGTATTTTATTGCACAGTAAAGACATCAGCTAAGCCAGTATTAATAGATGGATGCAGTAACTTCTACAAATCTAAAAATCTACAGTTACAATGTCTGCCAATCCTTGGGGGTTGAGGGTGGGGATGGAATTTACTGTCTGACTCTGATGACGGATGCCTTTATTGTCACTTTAAATTCACTGATGCCCACTTTAGTAAATGCACACCACAATTCATCCTGCTATAGGTACCATCTGCAGGAACATTGGCCCATATGGACAAGATGGCTTAGTGCAGTTTTCTGAATTAGATAAGGTTCTGACATTGCTCTGGGTAACCAATTTATCTTAAATGTCCTCTATATGACTTAGGGAAATCAGAAAAGCAAGAAAAACTAATTTTGCTAAAATGAATCTGAACGCCACAATAGTTAAACTCCACTGTACAAATATCATGGATTCCAGGTCAATTGGCTATTCTAAATGGCCCCTGTATGGTGTTAATCTTTGTGAGTGTGTGTCCAGTGATGGATTGGCACAAGGGCGTGGGTGTATTTGCCCAGCGTAGTGTATCTGTCCAGCGGCCAAAACATTTTCGTAGATTAAACTTAGATGGGCATTAGAAACCTCCCCTTGACCCTAGTATAAGATTAAGCCGAAGATATGAAGATAAGATGAGATTAGATCAATGCTGTTACTGCCCGAATAGTTAATTAAATGAGACCCTTGTGATGTAAGTTGTTGTGGAACCTTTTATTTTAGAAAATGAGTATCACTTGGTACAAATTCTGTGGCTTTCAACTGATCAGCCACATTAAAACGTGTATGAGGATTTATTCTCGTGGCTGATTGGTGTGCATTGTGAAACAACAACAGCAACATGAGAACAGTGTTTGCTAAAAACAAATAGTTATTGAAGAATAGTTGTGGGTAGATGCCTTGCTGTTTAACATTAGCACAAATAACAAGAGTTTTGACATTTTCCCTTTGTGCTTTGGTAAATTAAAGGCTTCTAAAAAGACTCTTCAGTTTATATCAAAGTCCACTGAACACATTTGTTTAGTGACAACAGATCGACATGTCTGAATCATTTGTTGACTTACAGGGTACATTTTGTATTCGTGACAGTAACGCTGATTCATCAAATCGAGGTCAATTCTGACTTATGGACCAAAAGGTTGATGGTTTGAAGTCTGTAGTTACTTTGGATGAGGAATGGAAATGGAGTATGTGCATTTGTTTTGTTCTATTTGTTGCTCATTGTTGATTTTTTAAACATTTTGAAAAAGTTTTGATATGTTGTGGCTTAGTCTTGTCAGTAAGTTCCAGTGATTCGGATTTATTACCTGTGGTCAGTACGAATGGAACCATGTGACTGTGTCTGTTTAATCCAGTATGTTGCCCCTCAATTGTTTATACAAATCTCTGCAGATTACTGAAATATGTTTTTTGTTTTTTCCATTATTCACTAAAGGAAGAAGTTATATGTGAAGGCATGTTTTTGGTTTTTAAGCGAGTGCTAAACTGTATTTGTAAAAAAAATTGAAAAAAAAAAAAAAATAATAATAATAAAATAGTCCAAAAACATGGATTAAGGTAAACTGGCTGCTCTAAATTGCCCCTATATAGTGTTGAGTGTTTGCCCAGTGATAGAGTGTCACCTTGTCCTACATGTAGCTGCCCAGTTCCTGAAACGTTCCCACCCCCTCGAAACCCTAATACAGGATTAAGTGGAAGATAATGAGATGAGATCAGATGAAGCATAAAACATTAAAATTCTGGGCTCGTAAACACATTTATAATCATCATCATCAACACAATCTTTTCTGTTTCCCAGAAAAGTAAGCCAGGGCTTAAATGCGTTAAGTAGTACCCTGCAGTGGGACAGTTTAAATTTTATGTTCTTTGTGCAAATTAGGAGAGTTGTTAAACCAAGGTGGCCAGTTCCTACAAACCATTTGTTTTAGGAGTTGTATATGTCTTTGTCTCAGAGACCCACCTGCCCTGTTTCATTAATCATACATGCCAAAAGTTCTTCTGCTTAAAGTCTGCTGTGTTCTGACGGATGTTTGATTTTTTTCTGTCAAAAAGCTTTTCATTTCTAGACTCATTTCGTGGTTTTAATGATTTTTCATGTGTTTATTCAAATTTTATAGAAAATTATTATTATTATTAATAATAATAATAATAATAATTAAAATAATGATAATATTATTATTAATAATAATAATAATAATAATAATAATAATAATAATAATAATAATAATAATAAATTAATACACTGTGCCTTTCTAGCACCCAAGGACACCGTACAATAATAAAACAATTCTAAAATGTTTTGGGTTTTTTTAACTTTTTTTTATAAAACCCATTACAAATTTTAAGCACTTTTCTGAAATGGGTTGTTTTTTTGAAAAATGTAACTTCATGCCTCTACTTCACAAAGTGCAATTTACATGAACTAAAAGGTGCCACCTCTTCATCTTCCTCTTTTGTAATGCTAACCACTATACCACTGTTGCACCACCATGTTAACCCCTAAAATGTAAAAGAGCTATTGAGTCATTATTTGTGCGGTGGGCATTACTTGTTTTATTAATAAAACTTGGAGCAAAATATTAATCTGAACGATGGGAGTTCAATACCTGAGTTCATCACAGCACTAACATGCGCACTTAAACAACGCTGCCTAAACCCTTAATGCACCAGGGCTTCTGTATCATTTGTAACCCCAATCCTTAAGTTTGGAAAGTCACCATGCATAAAGGTGTCCTTCACATGACAGTATGTAACACAACTGCAATAAATTGATGACAGCACATGTTGTATTTTATTTTCACTAAATGCTATTAATTTGATCGGCGCTATAATGATATTTAAAATAGCTTAACTATAATTAATCAATCGATGATGGAGGCACGTATGCTCTCTATCATTTTTATGTAGAAAGAGATGAGGATAATGGTAAGCACAGCAGGATCTTAATTTATCGTTCAGCTTTGTTGGCTGGACTGGTGGTGCTGCTAAGGAGGTTTTCACACTCGAGTTACTATTATATACAGCAGGGCTTAAAAGTTTATAAACCCTTCAGATATTCTTATTTTGAATTTAACATAAAACTTAATTTGTTTTCAAACAAGTCATAAAAGTATATAAAGAGAACAAAATTAAACTACGAGAAAACAAATGTTATGTTTTGTCTTTTATTTATTGAGGAAAGTGATCCAATATAACAGACCTGTAAGTAATATGTATGTATGTAAGTATGTGATAAGTATGAGTATGTGAACCTTTAGGATTATCTTATCACTCAGTGGTAAAATTAAGAGTCTCACAGACACTCACATAGACACACACACAGATACACAAAATATAGGGTCAATTTAGATAGAGGCAATTCAGAGCAGCCAATTCACATAGGATTATTGTCTTTAGACTGTGGGAGGAAACCGGATAACCTCGAAGAAACCCACGCAGACACAGGGAGAACATGGAAACTTCACCCAGATTATAAATCGAACCTGGATCGCCAGCACGGAGAAGTGGACGTGCTCAGCACTACGCCACCGTGCCTCCCGTGTCATCTTTAAATGGATACTATTGAATTTTGACAATTAGTAAAGGTTCTACCAAGGCAAACATGCCACTCAGAGTCATATCTTGTAATATTTTGCTTTAGTAAGTTTATTTCAAGTAATTGAAACCTTTAAATTTACTGTCTGTGTGTGTGTGAGAGAGAGAGAGAATGCGCATGTAGATTCCTGTTTTGTTAGAATGTAAGCATTAAAAATACAGGGTGCTTGTGTCAGTACTCTTGTAACCTACCTTGCTTGTATTAGGTCTTTATGTCTGATCCAGATTTTGACCTATGCACTCAGGTGAGACTGTTCTGGGGTAGAGCAGATCTGGTTTCTCTACTTTATCAGATGATAGTGTCTGGGTGAGGGCATTGTGTCCTTAATGGCACTGCAATTTCACCACTGAATGAAGAAAGGCCAAAGTGGACTACTTCACTAGATCCATTAATAGTCAGTAGAGACACACACACAAAGGCCGTAGAAGCTGTGTAAAACTAGTGGGCAAATAAAAATAGGATCTTTAAAATGCTCCTGATGTCATTGTCAATTAATATAAAACAGAAGTAGCCACCGGGTAACCACTCAACATATTATATGGAATTGTGGTATCTTTTTGTGATACACACATGAGGCATCAAGCTTTCAGCTAAACTAGGACAAACTCTAAAACTGGTTGGTGTAATAAATTAGCCGGCCACGTCTTTAACTGGTGCACACACCTGCAACACCCCCCACCCCTCTGCCCCAAAAACCTGCTGTTAATCTTTCATTCCTTTGCACACACTCATAGTCATCCGATGAGCTCCCTAAGACTGAGAACCCCTGCAATCCTGCCCTTCCCCCATGGGCTTTGAAAGAGGTAGTGTTGAAGGGGAATTGACTCGAACTCCCGTTTTCAGACCCCATCTGTTAGCAATCTGGGTTCTTTAGTCCAGTTAAGCCCCCTATCTCCTAAAGCTCACTACTTTATTGTGATTAATAGGCCCAAAAGGAGCCTCATGCCCCATGCAGCTGACTACAACAACACCCCAACTTATAGCTTATCATTTTTATCTCGTGTACATTACAGCACAAATTGTTTATGTTCAAGTTGATAACATTTTTCACAAAGCTTTTCAGTCCTCAGTCATGTCTGATTTAGTTATAGCAACACTGATCCTACTTCACATACAGTATAAAAATAAATGAAATCAGATGTAGTTCCACCTAGACGTTACTAGTTCATGTTTTATTATTAATATTTATGATTATTATAAGTATTATTAGTGCACTGTTGTTTGTTACAACCACAGTTCATTTATCACAAGTCGCATAATATTATTTACTTGCATTACTATTTTTAGCGACAGGCCAACTGAAATATTTTATTTTCTTTGGGCATCCTACACCAACAGCATAAACTTGTAAACAGAGTAAATAACTGTGCTGTCAGCTTGATAGGGCTTTGTGTGTGATGTCTGCACATTGTGGTTTTGCCCATAGGCTTTTGAAAGCTACATTTTTTTTGTTTATTGGCCTAATCTCTGCCATGACATGGTACAAACTCACAGGATTACTGACATGAAATGTGAACATGCTGCCTGACTCCCCTGTGGCTAGAGTCTTGTATGGAATACGTGTTTATCAGCTTTACCTGGAGTTAGTGGTTATCATTATGGACAGATCCAGTGACGTAAGATCATAAATTTGCTGGCCTTTAGAAAAGTAAAGCTTCATTTCAGTTTGGGGTGTGCTGCTAACATTTTTTTCCTCTAAGATTGATATAGGTTGCTTCCTATATTAATAAAAAAATTAAAATAAAAAAAACCATTCTCATGACATAATGCTGCCACCTCCTTGGTGCATTGCATTCTGTGTTGATGAAGTGTGTTGGGCTTTTGCTTTTTCTTTGTAGCAAAGCCAGTTATGTTTTGTTCAGAACAGAAAGCATTTCCAAGTTTGTGAAGTCTGTAGTATGTGTTTGGCAAGCTCAAGTTTCCATATGGCTTTTTAAAAAATAGTTTTCTCTTGGTGCTTTCATAAAGTCTGTCTGGATGTTTGTCCTGTAAACAGATGCTTTGTATTAAATATACAGTTATCTTTGATCAAACTTTAAACCACAACTTCTTGGTTTGGTTGATAAACCATCTTTTTTATAAGAAGATAAATTAAATAATAATTTTCAAAATATTAAATCTTTGAAATAAGCTTTCTAGAACAACTGTTATGCTTGTACAGCTCTCTAATTTAATAAACTAGGTTTTGTAAATATATAACATCATTATTGACATTACAATCTTAATTTACCATAAATTAACCCAGATCAACATTATTTAATGTGTAAATCTAAAAATTTGTCTTAAAACCTATCTATGTTGCATGAAACCAAACTTTGAAAACTTGTAAAAACTAAAAAAAGTTCAAAGCATGATGTCGTGTAAAATAGGATAAATAAGAATAAATGTAGGAAGCTAAAAAAAAAAAAATGGGAGAAATAAAAAACATTTGACAAGATCACAAGGGAGAAATCTGTTCCCCACATGAGTTTTGCAAAAGAACATCTTCCCATGTTAAGACATAAAACATAGAGGCTGAATTGAAAGTTAAATAAAAAATGTTTACAACCATATGAACTTCTGGATTAATCAGTTTAATAAGACACCTAAAAAAAAAAAAAAAACTTATTCATGGTATAAATGGTATAGTCTTTACTCTGACCTGCGCAAATATATAAATCATTTTTTCTTTTAGTGTTATGATTTGTGGAACACATGGGGTTAGTTATCGAATTGTTTGTTGTATGGCAAATACTTCAGTATGCCAATTCTTTTTTCAAGCATCTTTTCTCATTATGATTTAAGTTCCTTTAAGTGTATATTATGCAAAGCAATATATTTATTATCATATGCTGCTATTCAAATTATTTCTATAAGCATGTAGGTATATTTGACATGCATCGCATAGTATCTAACAAACACCTGCCTCACATTTTTCTTTATTTAAATTTTTTTATTTTTATCCCAGTAGGTCGCCTAGCATGACGACAGGAGTTTCCATAAGATGAGTCCAAAATCTAGAAGAAGGGTTTGTGACTTGAACAGAAAGGTGAATATTGGAGCAGAAGAAACAAAGTTCCTATTACATCGAAGGAAACGGCGAAACAATAACATGGAGCCAAATTTTTTGCACTTTCTCCTCCCATTGGAAGACATTTGTTCTGTCTCTGGTTTTGTTGTAAACATTAGATGATGAATAAAAAAAATATATAGATGTGTAAGGAAACGGCACTCGTACATGTGGCGGGTAAAGTGCTACCCCCCATTAGAACCTTATTATTATGTGTGCTACCGAAAACTAAACTCACTTTAGCCCGTATTATACAGCACTGTACTATGGCACATAACCACAAACAACTGATTTTAATTTCTGATTTCTGTGTAGTGTACTGTCTGTTGCCTGGATACATTAACACATGACATGCTGGTTAGACAATCACATCTTTTGGTAATATTAATTGAAAGGAAAACGGTGACCTGAGGTGAATATTGACATGGGGATTAGCACACATTTCAAAATGCAACACAAATATAACATCTTGGTGAACTTGTTGTATATGTTAATCATTTTAATTCTATTATCACACTAAACAACTTAAAGCAACGTAGTTTAGGAATTAGAACATGTGGATATTGTTTCCCCCCAATTGGCCCGATTTGTAAAATTGCACATCTAATATTTGATAGCTTAAAAACGAAGTGTTATGTAAAAATAATAGTAAAGTCAAATATTTTGGGCTAGACTATTTTGACCACTAATAATCATAATAATGATAATGATTATAATGATGATGATGACAATGATGATAATAAAAAATATTATCACTAATATTAATAAATGGGAACCCACCTAGTAACAAGAGCACTTACAAGAAAGTAACTAATATGACCTTTACTTGTAATATTTTGCGTTGTCCGAGTAACAGCAACAAGTAAAATAATAATAATGATAATAATAATAATAATAAATTTTCAATCTATTTTAATTAATCAGTAAATTAGATTTGTGAATATTATACATTGTTAAACTTTGTAACACGTGCATAAGCATTAATCTACTGTTTCCTAAATCTGTCTGATGTATGTAAATTTATCTAGGTGACATTGCTTCAAAAAGTCACATGGTACATAAGTACTACAATATACATGTTCTTCTGAATGCTTGCACTTGGCCTCCAGACTCATGGCATTTGGGTCGTACTGTTTCAGTTTCTTCCAGACATCTCTGTTTTAACTCAAAGTAATTCATCAGTCATTTTCAATTCATCGTAACATACCTATAATCTCATGCCAGAAACCAGACGCAGACATTTTCAGATTACATCGTTGGCCATATATTTGAAGATACACATAGTACTGACTGTAGAGTTTTGAACTTTCTTCTAATTGTTTTCTTAGATTTATGAAAAATGAATCAGAATTTTTTTTTTTTATTTGAAAATCATGTGAGTAAATTTAAAACAACATTTATAAATTTATCATGTATTATATATAAATGAAACAAATATATAATTTTTTTTTGATTAAACTCAATTCTAATAATTAATATTATTAATATTAAATTGATCGATATGCAGGCCTTTACAACCAAAATTTGCTAAAGCCAGCATTTTACTTAACTGCTTTTTTAAATGTGATTAGCTTTATGTTTTAATTTTATTAAATAATTGATATTATTAACAAATAAGCACATTAGTTTACATGTATAAGCAGTTATAGTAAAAATGTGAAACAATTTTTTTTTAAATTAATAAACCCATTCAGATTATATTAAAAGAACACATTTTCATTTATGTTCAGTATTAATAATAATGTGTGTCAGAGACAAACTGAACAAGGGCAAATCATTTGTCATCCAGTATGCACCAAAAGGAAAAACTTTAAAACATTTCAACTAAAGAAAACTATATAAAGTAATACAAACATTATTTTTGTAGGTTTTACTTGTTTTAATACTCATCTATATTTATTTATTTTTAATTTTTTACCAGCTATACTTATTCTCTGTGTAGAAAGACTTACTTTGCTTCTGACATTTGTAAACAAATGTTACCCCCTTAAAAAGTTTTGGGTCCTATCCTCCACCCTGTGCAAGGTGCATCAACAGTCGATTTTCACACCTTTCTTTTAAACAGCATAATGCAGATTCATTTTTCCTTTGTTTCAACAAAAAAAAGTTTTGATCTTATTTTATGGTTCTGATTAGGACCTAAATATCCGCTTAATAAAATATATATTTTTTAGCATTAGCCATTATGCTATTCACAAGTTCAGATTTATGTATCACACCTAAAAAATATCACATATATTTATTTGCACATGGATGATTACTTTAATCAACATACCAACATAAGGTCTGCATATTAATACATTTTACACCAATATTGAGTTTCTTGATTGCTTATGCATGTGCTATGATGTCACAATGTAGACAGCCTTCGAAAAAAAGATTGTATATCACCTAGCATAAGATAAGAGCTTAGACAGAACCAAGATTTCCAACATGTGATAGGATTCTATTTTAAATTGAAGAAAGCTGGGGTGTGCAGTTTGTGTTTGTATGTGTTTGTATCTGTTCATGGTTTCACTGTGTGTATTTGTCTGTTTGAGGATGTGTCAGTTGATGTCATTGCTTTGCCTGGTGAAAAGATAAAAAAAAAAGTAATGAAACAGTTGTGTTGTAAATATGTATCATATTACATTTTGATCTTTTCTGTTCTAGCATCAAACTTCCAACAGTCTTTTTGAACACAGCATTGACATCATTTAGAAGCTTTGTTTTGAGTAAATTGTGTAAGTAAAAGGTCTGCTCTTTTCATTTATTTGACTGTCAGTGCAAATACACATTTTTGAATGTAGTCTGTGGTCTGTGTGTTTATTATATCGATTGCTCATCATCACATAAAAAAGAAACTTTTCGAGGATTTCAAAGAACGTTTATAAATCTAAACATTACAGAGAAGAGAAAAAATGGGGTTTAAAACTGGAACAACAAGAGTTCACCAACAATCCAAAACACAAAACAGAAACAAACACTGTTGTGTAGTTTAATGCACTATATGGACAAAAGTAAATGCACTATATGGACAAAAGTATTTAGACACACCTGATAATAACCGAATTCATGTAAACATTGTAAATTTGGTTTAAATATATTTGTATGACTGTATTACACCTGGCGGCACGATGGCTTAGTGGATAGCTCGTTCGCCTCTCAGCACTAGGGATTCCCGGTTCGAATCCCCATCTGGGTGGAGTTTCCATGTTCTTCCCGTGTCTGCGTGGGTTTCCTCCGGGTTCTCCGGTTTCCTCCCACAGTCCAAAAACATGGATCAAGTCAATTGAGTTCTCCAAATTGCCCCATATAGTGTGTGTATGCGTGCGTGTCTGTGTGAGTGAGTGTGTGCCCAGTGATAGATTGGCGCCCTGTCCTGGGTGTATCTGCCCAGCGCCCGAAACGTTCTCCCCTGGATGGGCATGGGGAACCCCTATCCTAATATAGGATAAATCGGAAGATAATGAATGAATGAATGAATAAATGTATTACATCTTAGGGATGAACTAGATTCGAGATTGAATTCTTTCCAGACCCTCTCATCTCAGTATCAGTGTCAGACCTCACATCTATGCTACCAAATGAAGGAGCAAAAATTCCCACAGACACAATCCAAGTGGTGAGACCTTCCAGAAAATAATAACAGAGGTCAACGAAGTAACTGAGTTACCAAACATCAAGGAGGAGTCCCCTTATGAACAACATGATCTAATTTAATCTGAATAAATAAAGATTATCAAAAATTCACATTTTGATGAATAAGCTTAGTCTCGGCCAGATAAATGACCACTGGGATAGGCTTTAGTTTTTATTATTTCCCATTAGAGATTAGTTCTTTAGTTCCTTTTGTCATTTTTGCACATGGAAAGTACATGAGCTGATAAGTTCGGGAGCCAGAAACAAAACTGCAATTATTTTGTTCCATGTGGTTTGGGGTTTGGGTTTTATTAAAAATACAAATTAAGAGTTTGTAGTATTTAATGTTTTTGGACACAGCTGCTTTTTAAAATCACAAGCACATATATTAGGAGGTTAAACTGCACAATACAAATCAAATTTTGCAAATGTATCACTGTTTGATTTCACTCTGTCTTGTACAAACTGATCCAATGCATCCAGGTTCTTTATGTATCATTTATATCATAAAAGTAATAATATTTATGATTTTTCAAATGGTAGCTAATAAAACTACCTAATTTGTGTACCACTGGTCTCTATTAAACGTATTGCTGTAATCAAAACATTTCCTTAATTAGGATGAAGGTTTAATGATCAGCTAACTTAACTACATGGGATATTGCTTTTGAAAAGACTTTCGGGAAAGCCCACACCTTTTTTTGCACAGCTGCCCTCTATTTTCAGAGAAGTCCACCTGCCAGAGTTGGTGTTGCCCCCTGAAGTGCTTCCAGACTTCTGCTGAGAAAGCATCATTTTCCAGCCATTTCAAATCTGAGCATGGCTTCAATCACAGCTAATGAAGCTATCAGAATGAAGGGATACAGATTCACTTCAAAGTCACAGGAAGAGGCTCGACAAATCGCGCTGATATCTGCAGGTGATTAATAGCCACCCCGATTCCTGACCGAACTTTCTTGCCTTTAGTGAGCAGATCAAAGCGTCAGCTGCTTTGCAACAAAAGGGCTACACACCAAACATTACCTCAACATTTAATGAATTATTCCAACAAAGTTGTTTTATTTCAGTTTTATTCCATATTAGTTTATGGGTCTAATATACAGGCCATGTCATATTTATTTCGACAACTGACCCTCACCGAGTTTCAAAATCATTTAAAATATGCACTTCTACAGCCTTCACTTATCTGGAACAGCTTTTCACATTATTGAGCAGTTGTCTTTCGGGAAACTGTCTCATGATTAAAGGCGTAATTGCAAGGTTGGATGCTTGTGAGCCTACGTCACAGGTGAAGCTTCAGTTTAGTGTATTCAGGTTCATCCACAACAAATGATTAAACTGTCTGTCTCTTTCTTTCAATTCCCACAAAGACACAGTCAGAGGGGAAATGTACTGTTCCCAAATAGTTTTATTTTTTCTATCCCAATTTCTATCCTCAACTAATCTCCAAAAATGTCTTTCTTTTTTTGTTCTACACTCCATGAACTGGCTTTTTTATATTTATTAATTCGTTCATCCATTCATTTATCTGCTTAACCACCTGCCTGGTTTGGTTTTACAGGGTCTTTCTGTTGGAAAGTCACTCTGAGATGCTCTATTGCTCAATAGATGAATGCCAGTCCATCCCAAAATCAGCCTATTGTTCATATTAATCTATTACAATATTTTTGTAATACTTACATTTTCAACTATGAAATCATTTTCTAGGTCACTAATCCAAATTAGGGTCAAATCTATGTGCTGCTAACCTGCACGTCTCTGCTGTCCCAACTTAGACATATTCATTTGCTTAGTCTGTGTCTATGAAAAATATAAATGCTATCTGTGCGTAATATGTGTTGTTATATGATTGCATGTCTGCAGAGTTTAATACTCTGTTGCTGTTAAATGGTTATTCCTGATTAACGTAAAGGTAAAGAGAATGGATGATTATGTAAAATGTTTATTAACTGTGTGATGAGAATGAATCTGCAATGAGATGTATGTGCAGTCACTGACATGGTGGATGAGGTGGATATGTAAGGGGCAAGCGGCTGAAAAAAAGCAGAGTGATGTATATAGGATGCATGTGTATACACTATATACACTGTAGATGCTGATATTGTAGTTAGAGTTTGTTATTGTGTATTGGTATGCTGAGTTGAATAAGATAAGATAAGATAAGACTTTATTGTCCCACCATTTGAAATTCATTTAGTCACAGCAGGAAAGGGACAGTATATTAAAGTTTATAAGTATTACATTATATGTTATGGAGTCCATTGCTCGTGTGGTAGGTAAAGTTACTGATAGCACTGAAGCGCGGGTATCAAATGGAGGGCTGTAAGATTTAAAAAAAAAAAAAAAAAATTAAAAAAAAAAACTTCCAGGCAGCTGCCTTACATCTGTACCAACACATGTGGCATTTGGGAGTTCAAAAGAAATTTTATAATGATGCAGCTGTTAAGAACCTGCTGGTTAGGTACTTGTAAGTGTAGGTGTGCAAATATTAAGGTGCCAAAACAGTTCCCCAATGGCACATTTAGCTATTATTATTAGTAGTAGTATTGGCCTTATTAACCTATGCACACAAGTAAATTGACCTCCTTTTTTTCGTTGCCTTTTTCCATAATTACTAACATTACTGTTCTTTTTAATGAATAAGTATTGTTGTTGTTATTATTATTATTATTATTATTATTATGCATTTTACATATTTTATTGTGGTTGTTTGGTCTGTGTTTTACTCACACAACATGGATTTTGATTTGATTCCTTCCTAAATCCTAGCATAAGAAATGTTTCATTAGGAAAGTTATAATTCATAGTCCACACTAATATAAATAATTGGATTGGATTGGATTGATTATTGCAATAATTATTGCAATAATAATATCGGATTGATTATTGCATGCGGCTGTGACCTTGCTGCAATTAACTTTTGGGTTTGCTGTCTGAGCAGTGAGCCTGGGTTCCTGTGTGGCATCTAAGGGCTGAGCTTATCTCAGGACATATTAAATTATATATATATATATATATATATATATATATATATATATATATATATATATATATATATATAAAGAGAGAAAGAGCATTACATTGGATGAAACAGCGGGAGAGTTATGCAGATATGGTGTTAAGGAAGGAACATGAACATGCAACATCGAAGGCTTACCTTAGCAGAGGAACACACTGTGCATAGTTATTGGGTCTGATGTGTCTTGTCTCTCTAGATCATCACCTGTTCTCCATGTCATAAGGTCACCTGTTAAAAGGTCAGAGGTTCAGGTCGAAGATCAAGTGTCAGGGCCCCACAAATAATAACGTATCTTGCAGTATTTAGAATTTTAAATTATATTTCATCTTCTATGTCTAGGTTAACTACATATGACAAAATTGTATCCCTTTATTTATTTTTAAAATAAGACGATATCATCGAAACAATGCTTAGTTTTCAAATTTGCAAAGTTTTTCCAAATTTTCGCAACATCTGTTTTCTATTTCACTCTGTATTAGCACTGATTGAGGTTTGACTTCCTCCGAACTGAACGCCTTCTCCCAGAATTGGCTGTTCCAAATGCCTGGAAATGTTCCATTCCATACATTTCTTATCGCTTATTATGGTGGTAAACGTGTCCTATGAGACGAAGCCAGGCTTATTGTCTGTGTTCACTGCTTTTATAAGACCAGCTTGGTTGAGTTTCTTTACGGCTCTGTTAAATTGAAGTTCTGTTCACTTGAAACACATTTTCATAAAAATTCTGCTTTACTGGCTTTGACATCAGGAGGAACAATTGATTTGAAATTTAGTATAGCATTAGTATAAAGATAAATAATTATGTCAGTACACTATAAAGCTTTCAGTATGGCAATAGATATGTTTAAAAAACATTTTGGTTATGTGGACAAGATAAAGCCTCTAGTTATATAATGGTTTTTGAAACCACTGGGACATTTTGTAAAATGCAGTATAATTAAAAATGTGGTTTGTTAAATGTGTTGCACCACAGAAAAGACTGGTATTGTTTTTACTGACCAACTGGTAAAAATTTAACTGACCATTGTGTTTTGTAAATATAAACCAATTTCAAATTTGATGACTGTAACCCCATTCAAAACTTTTGGGACAAAGTTCCAGGTTTGAATCCTCATCTGGGTGTAGTTTCCATGTTCTCGTGGTATCCTCATGGATTTTCCCTAGGTTCTCCGGTGTACTTTCACAATCCAAAAACTATGGATTCAAGCTGAATTGGGTGCTTTAAATTGGCCCTATGTAAATTCCCCCTATATAGTGTGTGTAAGTGAGAGCCTGCCCAGCACTGGATTGGCACATTGTCCTTGGTGTATGCCCAGCATACAAAATGTTCGCCCCTGATTGGGCATGGAAACACTTCTGTTGTAACATGAGCGAAATGAACTCTGCTATTGTTTGATGTATTAAAATTGTGCAAGTCAAATATTATATTCAGAATGACACTGTGTTGTAGTGGTAGCTTGTCCACCTATCTGGGAATTCAGGTTTGAACCTTAATCTGGGTACAGTTTCCATGTTCTCCCTATGTCTTTTAGACTTCCACAGTCTAAAAACATGGATTCAAGGTGAATTAGCTGCTCTAAATTGCTCAAAATTAAAGATAATGGATGAGTGGAATATCACATTAACATTTTAGTCATTTAGCAGACAAGTTTATTTAAAATGACTAACAAATAAGAGAATAACACAAGTCAGTAGTTAAGTGGAAACCAGCTACACCTTACATTCTATAAATATTTTGCCCTCTTGTACCTTTTTTTGCTAGTCTTTTGCTGAAACTACATTCTACATTTTTTTTATTCACAAAGTGGAATAATGTTGTATCTGAAAACATCGGAAACACATCCTTTCTGGCAGTCAAGCAAAATTCTTCAATAAATCACATTATTTTGTTAATTAACAATAATTGCACAATGTGTCACAGCTTTAAACATGATTGTAAAAATAAGTAAAAGCTTCCAGTGACACAATATGTTAAAGCCTTGTAAGGTTATACACTATTAGTTAAAGTATATATGCTGAAGTCTTTAGTGTGGTTATGTGTATAAGTGAGACCCCTGCTGGCATCATGAAAGAAGAAGCCATGTTTCTTTTTATGAAGTCAGATCCAGAGAAGAAAGAGATGTTACTACACATAGCCAAATGTTTGTGGGCAGATGAACATCACATCCATATGTGCTCCTTGAACATCTCATTCAAACTGTTTACATTAGTTTGGACTTTCACTAATTGCTGTCACAACAGCCTTCACAATTTACCCCAAATAGTTACACCACTATTAAAATGCTGTTATTTAGATGTTACAACAACAATTGTGTTTTTGTTATAAGAACATAGAATTACAAACATTTTAAAGTTTTAAAAGTTTGGACACGGCACCTTCTTGCTCCATAGTCTATTTCCTCTCCTTTCCATATAGATGGACTTAGCAGTTTTACAATAACAGACTCCAGTCCCTCTGTTTAATTTGTTTTTGTTAGTTCCCTGTCGGTTCTCTGTACTCTATTGGTCAGGACCATTATAAAACAGGTATTATTTGGGTGATGGATTGGATAGTGGATAGTGCAGCAGTGCTGCTGGAGTTTTATTTAAACACCTCAGTCACACTGCTGGGATAGAATTATGCACCCACCAAATAATACCTGCTCTGTGGTGGTACTATTGGGGTCATGACCATTAGAGAACAGAGTAAATGAGTACATGTACCGTAGTCTACAAACAGATGGACTACAATCTGGAATTATAGAAAGTCCATCTTTACAGTAAGTGGAACTGAGAACATGGACAATAGTCGAGCAAAAATAAATTTGCGACTTTTTGTTTTTAAGGCTTTAATAAATGCTGGATCACATTCAGTCTATAAGATTTTGTCCTTAGAATTATTTTTATGCCCATTATACTATACTATATGATACTACACTATACTATACTACACAAAAGGCTTAGTATCTGTTATATAGATGAACCATATACTTACTGCCTTTCCAGTTTAATACTGCATTGACACAATATTGTATTGTAAAAAAAGAGCTTTATAAATCAGTTTAAATTCCAAATATTAATATATAACAAATAAAGACATTACACAGTATTTGCTTTTCTGATGGATGCAAAATCAATTTGGAAGGTTCAATTCCACAATTGCACTGTCTGGCATTAAAGTATTTGTTTCTTGTATAAAAGTGCATGAAGTGTTTTCACAGAAGATCAAATGTGCAAAGCTGTGTACAAACATTCGTGTCATTTCTCATTGCCAAGCCAATCAATCTTGAATCCAATGTGCTTACAGCATGTGATCTTGCTACAATAAGAGCTGAAGCATAACAGATCCTTTTTAGTTTTCTTGTTTCCATCTGTTTGATCTGTATTCGATAAGGCAAGGATGGGTACATGAGAACAACGTAATGGAACATGGTGTCCAATAGATGCAGCATGAGATCATAAGGCGTAAAACTCGAATAAGCCAAGAGGTTAGCTGTGATCCATTTGCAGAGAGTACCAGAATCTTAAGCAGAGCAGGTTCTACATTGATTACAGATGTATGTTGACATTATTGTATATATAAGCTTTTGAAATTAACATTTTATGGTCGCTCAAACTGCAAAAAGTCAAATTCAGACAAGTTTCAGCAAGTGAAACCAACACAGAGTCAGCTCTTTAGTACAAACAACCTCTATAAAACTCCTAAACCAAGACATCAGTGTAACTGGACCAGCCAGCTAGAACACCCCAATAGACCTGCATATCTCAAATCCTCTGAAACCAACAAACCAGGACAATAAACATGTAGATTTAACATTCCAAGCTGTATCAGTCTGAATCAGCAGAACCACTGGAACACGTATCTTCAGTTTGATTAATCCACCATAACTAACATTGTCTGTTATGAGGTGGGTCATGAAGGCCATCCAGTGGCATCCATTAAATGGTTGTGATCCTGTATTTTGGGTCTATTTTAGACATTTTTGAAATAATTTCTCTCCAGCGCTCTGCTCAAATGTTTTCCTTCTGTTTCTGCCGAGCCAGCTACCTGTTAACTTCAAGATATCCAGCCAACCTCATAGTTTATCCTGCCAAAGGTTAGGTATTATTACACCTACACACTTCTGTTTTCTTTGTCTCAATAGTGATGTCTGGCCAATTTTATTTCCCTAGGTGTGAAAAGCCAGAAAACTGATCACAGAATCAGCTAGTCAATCTTGATTCCAGCAGATCCTCAAATCCTCCTGTCAAATAATGGAACTCTGAATGAAACCACAGCTGACATGAGGGAAATTTATTTCAACATGCCGCCGTAACATCATTAAACATGAAAATCACAGTTGATTAGGGAGCTTAGCTGCCCCAGCCCTCCTGAGAGAAATGGTAAGCTACAAGTTTGTTGCGTGATCAAGTCACGTGTGTTATTTGCCGGAGGTATTACCTGGAACTCGGAGGGCACATTTAGGGCACTTTGCTTTTATAGCATTTCACTCAGCTTTTTACTGCTGTGGGTTTTTTTTGCCCACTTGTGATGTGGTCTTTGTGTAGGAATGCCTGTTTTTTTTTCCCCCCGAATCATTATCCACACACATTTCAACTGCCCTTTTGTACTGGCCTTGCATGAGAACCCTAAACTCTAGTAAGTAAGTGTGATTGAAAATTCTCATATATCGTAAAAAAACAATTCTTTGTTCATTTGCTGTCTCATGGAGTGAATGGGAGAAAACATCTATGAACAGAAACTGACTCACTAAGCTTTGTAATCTTGCAATTCATCAGTAAGTATGAGTTCCACAAAATACAACCAAATCCTGGAAGCAAAATGTCAAACCATCTGTTAAAAGGCTAAAGCTACAAAAAAATTGGCTACAACAATGGGGTAATGATCCAAAACATTCCTAAATAACCACCAAGGACTACCTGAAGAAACACACAAAAGCTTTTAGATTGGTTTTAAAAGTCCCCCAACCAAACCAAAACAAAAATGTAAATACTTGACAATTTAGAGAGATAAGCCTTGTAAAAATGATTAAGGTTTAATTGTAGCTACAGAAATAGATAGATGTAGAGAGAGAGAGTGAGATGTAGAGAGAGAGAGAGAGAGAGAGAGAGAGAGAGAGAAAGAGAGAGAGAGAGAGATAGGTCGAGAGAAAGCGCTTTTTTTGCTGTTTTGCTTTTATCTAGTACTGCCCTTAATCTGTACCCCGATACCTTAATTATTTAAAATGTCACTTGTAAATTTACATTTAAAACATTTGTAAATTACTCTGATTAATAACACACATCTGCAGAAGCATTAACGCCCCCTTTCGTTCTGAGACTTAAATAACTGATATCATTTGTACTTTTATAAAGAAAAGTAGACTAAAGTATTTGGATATAGAAATACACATTAATGAGTTTGCAAGATGCTGGACTCACTAGGGGCCAGTGTCAACAACAAATTCATTTAAATTATTTAGGGATTTAAAGGCACCATGCAGGTTATTCTGGGGCTGTCCTGCCACCAAACCTTAGGAAACATGACCAATATAAAGCATGTCTGAAGCAATAGCTGCTTAATTAATAAATCAAGTTTTGGTGACATCAGTCCGCTGGATGTTTTTCGTGATGAAAGGAAGCATTCTTTAAGAACCTGAACCACCCTTGACCGTCTGCCCACTGTGGACCCATTGCTGCCATTCTTTCAGACTCGGCTCAAATTCAGCACACTGGTGTGATTTCACCATGGAGCACATGGAATCGTCGTACAGTACAGATGAGCGCGCATGCCAGAGGGATGTCACACAAATTGGGGTGGGGTACAGAACGAACAGTGGAAGATGTGAACAAGTGTTACTTCATGGATAAAGTGTACATACGCAAAAGTGCCAAGGAAAAGTGCCTATTGGATAAACCAGTAAAGCAGATTTGTGATAATCAAACTTCAGGTAAGGGAATAAATGTCATTCTATAAGAAGAGAGAAAAAAAATTGCAACAGACTAAAATTTTACGATCTTAAATATTGTATCATGATAAACATCAGGCAGGATGCAAGTCTCAAGTAAGATCAAAGAAGTGATAAAGGCAGATTTTAAGATACACGGTTAACATATTGAAATAAGGAAGCAGAGTAGTATAGTTGTAATACAAGTAAAGTATTAAAATATTCCTGAAAATGGCTTTCAATGTTGTAGCAACTCATTTTAAAGTTAACATTTTTGTTTTTCTTTATTATTATTATTGTTATTATTGCTTAACTCAACTAACATTTGTTAACTCCATATTACTTTAGCTTCTCTAATCTTGATGCCTTGATGCAGATACAAAATTATGGACTTGTCACTTTAAGGAGCTGCCAGACTTCAACTGGTAATACAAGCTCTAAAGTAAATAATATAAAAATATCTTATCTGATTTCATAGGTGGTCAAATACTTATATTAAAGGCTGATGGCAGTCAGAGAGGTAAGGTTTATTCTCCATTTTCTGTATAATCATTTCTTTTGTATAATGTGCACAGAATTTTATAAATGGTAGTATTTGTTGAGTATAAGACAGCAGTGTCATGTTAATAATTGAAACAAATCAATTTCTTAACAGAGGTTCAAAAAGCTGAAATAATCAAGCTTCATTAAGTTTAATTCTTAAGGTCAGGAAACAAAAGTTGCTTAAATTGTAAACAGAAACACTGTAATAAAAATCAGAAAACTACAGGATGATTTATCATAATCACAGAGTTTAATAAACCTCCAGATTAACAGAGGTGCACATGTGCATGTATGTTCAGAGCCAGCTGACTGTCACGCTATTAACCGCCGTGGTGGCTGCAGTGTTCGGCTCACTGCAGATTGGATACCACACCGGCAATGTCAACTCTCCAGCCAGAGTGAGTTGCTACCCCTCAACAAACAAAAACACACACACGCACAGGCACAGTCAACACTTTGGACAGCACAGCACTGACATGCTTAGGTCATTGAGTAAACTTTGAAGGTCTCTCTTGTTTACAGTCGGGTAGATATTACATCTGGACCGTGCGGATATATCTCACTGCAGACTATTCATGTCTTTCAAGTGGATGAAATTAAGTCACACAAGATATTAAAGGGAATTTTTAGTTAACACCAAAACTGCAAATTGCATTTAAACCAAAGTGATCGTACTGTATATAGTAGTGATGAACCAAATCTGTTGCTTAAGAACTACCTACAACACAAAAAAAAATAAATAAATGAAAAATAAATTTAAAAAATGTCTGCTTTTTGCTCCCCTCGGTCTTTAGATGCTGCAAGTACAGTATCATGTTGTAGTAGACACTCAGTGGTCTTTATGGGTAGTTTGAACATGGAACCTTCTATGTTACTATCCTGCACTTTTAGTGTTTTAAGGAACTTCCCAAGAAACGATTTAATACAAACACTTCCCATTTACAAATCTGATAAGGCTACAAAACATATTAAAACCAGTCTTATGTAAAACCTCCCTGTGTTACTTATACTAAGCTTACTACCATTGTACTTTCCTCATCCCAAATGGTCCTGCTCTTTATTTGAAAGAACATCTGTTGAGAAGACTTCATGAGCTCATTTCATGTTAATTCACAGAAGTGTTTAGTGTTTATGACTAATAGCTTTGTGCATTAGAGATGTCAGTCTATTTTCCCCTTCTCTCATCACCGTTAGGTTTCCAAATTGAGATCAGATGACGAGAAAATGACCACATTTCTTAAAGGTGTTAATTTGTCAGAGTCTCATTGCTGAGGATTATATAATCAGACTCTTTAACACTCTTGTGGTGCATAATGGCAAAATAGTTTAACGTTTAGGAAAGTAATTTTTGTGAGTGGCTTCAAATTGAAAACGGTGCAGAATTTCGGTGCAGGATGCCTGGGCGCGCTCTGCTTTTCTCGTGTTTATATTCTTTCTTCACTCAGACCATTGAGGAATTCTTCAATGTGACATGGAAATCCAGGCACAACCAGTCCATGCCAGACCACAGTCTCACATTTCTGTGGTCTCTCTCAGTAAGCATTAAAGATTTCGGGGCTCTGCTGGGGTCATTGGGAGTCAAAGTCCTTGCTGAGTCATATGGAAGGTGAGGAACTGGAAAACAGCCATAGTGTTATAAAATCTATAAACTTGGTCGAACAGCTTCTGAAAATGTTTTATATTTCCACTTTAGGAGGGACGCCATCCTTATATCAAATGCATTGTCCATCGTGAGTGCCTGTCTGATGTCCATCAGTAAAGTAGCTAAGTCATTTGAACTTCTGATTGTGGGACGACTTCTCTTTGGTATGTTCTGTGGGTTGGTCATGAGCCTAAATCCACTGTATATTCAGGGCATCTCAACGATAAACCTCCGTGGTGCATTTGCTACTCTCAACCAGGTTTCCTTAACCTCAGGGATCCTCTTGGGCATGGTGAGACCACTTTTTACTCCGTAATCATATTTTAGTCAGATTAATATAAACAGAAATCTAACCCTATATTTGTGAAAATTAAACCTTTCAGGTGGTGGGTTTAGATACTGTGCTGGGCACCGAGCAGCTCTGGGACTTTATGCTTTCCCTCTCCCTTATACCAGCCGTCCTTCAGTACCTGATCTTGCCATTCTGCCCTGAGAGCCCACGCTATCTCCTCATTGACTGTGGAAAAGAGAAAGAGGCAGAGGCTGGTGGGTAAAGAGAAAGCCTTATCTCAAAATCTGCAATACATCACTTAAGTCATGAAATATCGTTTTTCATCAGCCTTGAGAAAGTTGCGAGCACACCCTGAGAAGCTGGCACAGGAAATTGAGGAGATGAAAGAGGAAGCCGGTCATATTGAAGTCAAATTAACAGTTGGAGAATTTTTCAGAAAGCAATCCTACAGGCAGCAGATAAAACTTATTCTAATCATAAGCCTTGGTAGCCAGTTGTCTGGATTTAATGCGGTAAGTTTTTACACAGCACAAAAGTTTTTTTAATGAAATTTTTGGATCTACTGGTTAAAACAATGCTACTGAATCAGCTATACATTCCTGCAAGAATTTGCTGTAATATAAGCAGTGTGTGGACACTCACTGTGAGACCCTAGTATAAATAAGGGCAAGATTTTAATGCAAATAACATATTTATTGGGTCTAAATAGGCTGGAAAGGGACCACCGGGGTTTCTAACTGCCTCTATGTTATTAACCCATTAAACACAGCATCCCTATAGTTTTGTATTAAATCAATATTAATTTTAAAGCATACGTCTTCGTCTAATATTTTATCAAATGTAAAAAAAATAAAAGCTTATTTGCATTTTTAATACACAATATAATATAAATAAAATATAAACATCATGTCATTTAACCTCCTCCTCAGTCTTTGATATAGTACTGTAAAGGTGTGTCAGAATGGATACTATACCTTGTAAGCTGATCAAACACTTTCTACTTGCCTGTTATGTTCCTACAGGTAATAAATTATTCAACTAAAATATTTGCCAAGGCGAAGTTTGAAGAAGCAACGTACCTGACACTAGGAGTTGGTTTTATCAATATGGCGTTCGCTGTAGTCGCTGTAAGTCTTAATGTCAATACATTTAATATGTTTACTTAAGGTCAGCTGATATATTGTACTTGCTTTTTAAAGTTCTTCAAATGAACGAAGTACACAAGGTTAGAGGATTAAGCAGAAGATAATAAATAATGAATAAATTAATTGTATTTTTCTTTTTTTGAAGGCCTTTCTGGTGGAGAGGGCAGGTCGCCGAAAGCTGCTTCTTACTGGCTTTCTGTCACTGGCACTTGGTAACTTACTAATGACCATCACTGATGCTCTGCTGGTGAGATAAGTGAAAGCAGCAGCATTTTTTTTTTGTTTTTGTGTTTTTCTCTGTAATCCTCTGCTGTCTGTTTTTTGTCTTTCAAGGACGTTGCCCCAAACATTCGCATTTTCCAGGTGCTGGTGATATTTTTCCATATTTCAGCATACGAGCTTGGTCCTGGACCCATCTCTTGGTTTATTGCTGCTGAGCTTCTCGACCAGCCTGCCAGACCCATGGGCATGGCCTTTACCAGTTTGCTCATATGGAGTAGTAAATTTCTGTTAGCCCTTCTTTTCCCTCCTTTACTGGTACGTTCTAAGTTTTTTTTCAATTCATAAAGTGGCACTGATTACAAATACCAATATTTTTTTATATTTATATAGAAGAATAGAAAGGTTTAACAATAATAAATACTGATTTTATTTTATTTTTTTGCAGAACCTGTTTGGAGCCTTTGTGTACCTTCTCTTCATGCTCATGGCATTGATTGCATTTACTTATACAAGTGTTTATCTCCCAGAAACGAAGGGCCGAAACTTTGATGACATTGCTGCTGAGTTTCATGCAGCTGATACCATACCATTGCACGACAAGAAGAGCTTTAATACATTTTCCTGAAAACTGTGTTGGCTAACAAGTCAGGACTCTTATTATGTAAAACGTTTTTGTTCTGCCTGCCACCTGGTAAAAAAATTAAAATAACTAAAAAATGGTGTAGCGCCTAACCAAGTTAACCCCTTCTGTCTAAGACTAGAATTACAGGCTGTTTTCTTTTTTGTTTTTGTTTTGTCCCCTGTTGGTTCTGTGTTGGTTCTACTGGTCAGGAGCATCACAGAACAGGTAGAATTTGGGTGGTGGATCGTTTATTGACAATTCTGCAGTGACAGTGAAGTCATGATGGGGTTTTAGCGACAGTTCACTGCAGCTCTGTCATATAATAAAATTATTTTAAACCGTATAGACACAAAGGAGAGACATACAATTTTAAAGACTTAAAAGTAAACTTTGCTAAAATGAGTAATTTTATTTTAAACAACCCTATATATATATATTTGATGCAATGTCCCACACTATGTTAGTTGACTGGTCGATCAAGAGCAAAAAGAAACTCTACTTCTGTTCCTGATCAACTTTATTTCAACCAAAAAAGCGTATTGAATTTTATACACCCTTAGAAGTCAAGCCACAACACAGGAAACATGTGATGAATGTGGCTTGGTTGTTGTCTATAACAGGGTCAAGTAATTCAGAAATTAAAGGCAGGGGATGATTTCTCATTAGCAGCAGAAATCCATTCCAAAGAAATGTGAATGTAGGTTCTTCTCTTGAATATAAAGGAGTCAAAAGCAGCGGCTGGATTTTTATAGCTCAGTTAAACCGGCCTGTAAGCTGGATTTATATAGCTGGATTTTTTTAACAATCTGTCTTCATTTGCAAAAAGCATCTTAAGAAAATCAGATTTAATCTCTAGTAAAGTAAAACAATCAGACCTAACATGCTGAGAGGTCAGTGTGTGCTACAAGTAAATGGTTTTCATCTGAATCTGGGGGTTAGTAGGAAAATCCGGGGCTGGAACTTACCAAATTCAGGCTGCATGGTAAGACAGTGCCACCTAGCAAACTATTTAATTTAAATTCCTAACAAAACTGCATTGCAGAAGTTATTTAATAAGTGGTTGTGTGCCATACTGGGTGTCTTGGGCAAGATCTCCACCCACCGCACCCCTCCCTTCCTCACAGGCATCATATTTAGGTATTATTACACTGAATTTCAGTGTAATAATCAGCTGAATTTTCATGGCAGTTTTACTGATTTACATCCAGCTGAATCAGTGCAATAATACATAAAAGATGAAGTTTATGACGTGGTGAAGGAAGGATGAAGAGCTTGCCTATAATTTAAAGTAACAGTTTAAAGCTACGTGTTTAAAGCTACGTGTCTTATCGTGTGTGAAGTTACTGAGGTAAGGCTTTGGTCCTTTTATGTAATATATGTACCGTGGACCCAGAAAGGAGAAAGGCAAACAAGTCATACCTATATCCACCACCACTGCATTCCCCTGTCCATACTGCACATCACCTCTTCGCCCACCTGAAGACCCATAAGGATCAAGAAGGAGCATATTTGACTACAAGTGACTGCTGCCGTAGTTAGGCTTTGTAATTAATGGCTTTGTAATATATAATATCAATGCATGTGACTCAATTTTATGGTGGTCTTTTACTCATAAGCCCTGTGATATAAAGAGTCAAGGCAAGAGTATGAGTAAATTGTTGTTCACTATTAACAGGCTTTTATTTAACAACTTTGCTGTATGTTACTATGTGACATATCACACAGTTCTACATATGAATTTAGTTTACTACATAACTATTCATCTGGTCTACATTATACCCACAAAACAACACCTGCATCTGTGAGCAGAATTAGATTAAGAGCCAGTAAACCACACAAGGAGTTTCAGCATTTAGTTCATTAACATTCCTGTCAACGTTTTATACAGAGATCACTCTGTTTACGATTTATAATATAAACACTTGTTTTTCATCTTCTTATTAAAGGTCAGCACAGTGGGAAAAATCTGAATATATACAAATGGACTGTTTTACATGAGATGTCCTTCCTGACACAACCCTCTTATTTACTCAGACTTGTGACCAGTGCAGAGTCCACTGATGGGTACATCTCTAATGGATTGGACAACTTATAAATAACCAATTTTCTTATTAATATGGCTTTGAAATGTGGTAGAGAACTGGACAACCCAGAAAAGAAAACTGTTTTGCCCCACCCAGAACCCTCTTCTGCACCAATGTGCCACCTGACTATATCATGTGTAATCCACACCGTTTCTGTGGGTGGGGTTATAAGCATCATACATTAATGAAAAAAGCCTGACCAATTTCTTAAAGCTTATTAAATATTAAACATGCTAGAAAGCATTGCAATTTTGTTTTATTCGTTTTACTGGATTCAAGGTAATTAATGTTTTAATATTAATACTACGGTAGTAGAACTACTTCACACTGTATACAAGTAATAAAACATCAGCATTTTAATTTTAATTATTGTTATTATTTACAGGTGTCGCAGGAGGAAATGATATATTTCAGGATGAAATTGTCTGGGCTGAAATGGACAAATCAGTTACTCTGGTCTGCAATCACACCAAGGGTGGAACTTACATCTACATGTACTGGTTTCTTCAGCGCCAGGGGGAAAGTATGGAGCAGATTGTATTTACTTCCAGCAGTGGTACTAAGGATTTTGTTAAGAAGGAACAAAGTAAATATTCAGCCAAAAAAACAGTTGCAGAAAGCGGCTCATTTACAGTAAAGAAAGTGGATTCTAGAGACAGTGCAATGTATTTTTGTGCTGTTAGTGAACACAGTGATAGGACCTCAAGGAAGAGCTGTACAAAAACAACCTCTGTGTATTAATCAAATAGATAATGAATAAAACACCAAAAGGTGGCAGTATAGTAACATTAATTTATAAATAGGACTGTGTGGAAGTAAACTATTCGAGCTTGAGAGACCTGCAGATCTGTCTTCTATTGAAATTGGAGTATGAATTGGTAGCATATGGATAAATAGGGTAATAAGTGAATATATTTTAAGGATGACAATTAAGTTTTCTCAACCAACCTAGGAGTTAAAAACAGACTTCACACTTCTTGGTCTTTTGTTTTTTCCTTTTATCTTTATTACCAGCAGGAAAGCCAACAAAACAACATTACCTCCTGCTATGGTTCCTCTTATGCTCAGCTTTACAAAAGTAGATACAGAACATCCTGACATCCTGGAAAGATGCTTGTTGTCTTTTTAAACTATTCCACTCACATCATTTAACCGCATTCTAATGGTCTCTTTTTTACCTTATGTCTTCTACATACTGATGATGAATAATACACTCCTGTGCAAAGAAAAAATGCTGCAACATCTGACATAGCAAGGGAATGCATGTTTATTAGTAAGATAGAACTCCAACTGTCAATGATGGCCTGTCATATATATTCACTGATCATAGATTCGTTGTGAGAACTATTAAATATTAATATTACACACTTTAAATTTGAGGTAGTTTTTCTTCAGAGGGGGAATACATCATCTAAGGAACACAGTGCCTCGGTGGGTGGGGCAACAAAGTTACATTACATATTAATACAGCACTGAAAGGGATCATACACAGCCTGCATTTCATTATAAAATACAGAACAGACATGAACAGAGACACAGTAATTCTGCTTTATTTATTTTACTGGATTCAAGGTATTGAACCATTTTGAAAATTATACCCTTTAAAATTTTCTATACATAAACACACTGTATAAATATCAGTTTCTAACAGCACTGTTCAATTACAGGTGTTGCAGGAGAAAATGATGTCCATCAGCCTGATATCATTTGGGCTAAAATGAATGATTCAGTAACTATAACCTGCAATCACACCAAGGATGCAAGTTATTATCAGATGTACTGGTACCTTCAGCATCAGGGACAGAGTATAGAGCTGATTGTGTTCACCACCACCAACAGTAAGGACTTTGTGGAAAAGGATCAAGATAAATATTCTGCTGATAAAACAGTAGCTGAGCGAGGCTCTCTAACAGTGAAGAACCTGGATTCTAGAGACAGTGCGGTGTATTTCTGTTCAGTAAGTCAACACAGTGAAATAATTACTGTATGGAGCTGTACAAAAACACGGTCTGTAAGTCTTACATATAAAAATAATACACCTGAAGGTGGCAGTATGACATAAGAAATCTACCTGCTTTACATTGGTTTGTTAAATATGATTCACTGCCCAGCGATGGATTGGCGCCCCGTCCTGGGTCTATCTGCCCAGCCCCGAGACGTTCTCCCCTGGATGGGCATGGGGAACCCCACCGTGACCCTAATAGAGGATAAAGCAGGAGATAATGAATGAATGAATGAATGAATATGATCCACAATAGTTTAATCAGTGTGAATTTCATGTATAAGATGCTGTTTGTTGTTAGTTTTCATTAAAAAAAAGTTTTGACACCTCTCTTTATTCTCAAATTAATATCTATCCTCCCAGTTGTGTCATTATGAAGTGCTTTACATGGCTAAATATAAAACAAATGGTTCTTTACAACCAAATACTAATAACTGGGGTGGTGTAGCTCTAGACTAAATAAAACCCCTTAAAACATGGCCTTTAAACACTGTTGTCATTACCATTTGTTGCATTGTAAGATTTGAAAATTAAGGAAGTCCCCCCATTTGTAATAAACAGCAGACTTGGCCCATGTCTGTGTGCCTACTGGTTAAACCGATTAACTTATGATAACGCTGGTCAAAGAAAATTTCGCTTCTTATTGTATTGTATGTATTTTGGGTAATTTAGTATCTCAAAATTACCCATCACCATGCCTTTGGATTGTGGGACAAACCCGGAAATATGGCAACTCTGCATAAATGAAGCAGGCAATGACATGGAAGTGCTAACCCACTGTCAATATACCAGTGATACCAGGCCAGGGTATATTAATATACAAAATTGTTGTGTAATTGTTGCAAATTTTCTAAATGATGATTTGTTATGAGAAACATAAACAGCTTATTAATTTGCAGTTTGACGCCTGACCCCTGTTTTTGCTGAGGAGGTGTGTGTATCAGGTAATCTACAGTGTTTATGTGGGTGGGGTTACAAAATAATACTGAGTGGAGTTTTAGTGTCACTGTCATGTAGCTTTCATTTTATCCTTTAATTTTTAACATGATTAGAAACATTATATTCCTTTTTCATTCAGTTTTTTGGATTCAAGGTAACAAAATTGCATTTTGTGCATTTATTTTCCTGCTGTAAATAAATTACATAATAAATATAGATTATAAAACATGAATTTTTAACAGAGGTTGATTTATTTACAGGTGTTGCTGGAGAGAATGATGTCCATCAGCCTGATATCATTTGGGCTAAAATGAAAGATTCAGTAACTATAAACTGTAATCACACCAAGGGTACAAGTTATTATCAGATGTACTGGTACCTTCAGCATCAGGGACAGAGTATAGATCTGATTGTGTTCACCACCACCAACAGTAAGGACTTTGGAGAAAAAGACAAAAATAAATATTCTGCTGATAAAACAGTAGCTGAGCGAGGCTCTCTAACAGTGAAGAACCTGGATTCTAGAGACAGTGCTGTGTATTTCTGTGCAGTAAGTGAACACAGTGATATAATCACAACATGGAGCTGTACAAAAACAGTCTGTTAGTTTTGCATACAAAAATAAATCACCTGTAGGTGGCAGTATGACACAAGAAATATGCAGCATCATGATTTATTAGTGTGATTATACATGAAAACAGCACAAGCTAGGATTTCTAGGTCAGCTGAGAATCACGTGATTAAGTAAAACTATTTTATCAAACATCATGAAGTCAGTCAGCTAGAGGAGGTGTCTTGATCCTCAATGACAAGCTGCCATAAATAAATATATTACAGATACAAAAAAAATCTGTGACTTGTGTCTGAACCAAACAGAGGGAGGTCATGGTTCCTGTGCTTGTATTTTCTGCTACACTTTTATTTCTCACAGGTATATAAAAAAATAGGTGAAAAACAACTCTTTTTATAAAGGAATGTCTGTCCTTACTTCATAAACACCTTTCTCTTTCTTTTACAGCAGGTTCTTCTGTTTGCAGTGTTCTCCAGAGTCCTCCTGATGCAATAAAGTATAATGGTCACAGTGCTGAACTCCAATGCATTCACACTGTACTGAACTACGATCGCATACTGTGGTACAAACACAGTCAGGACTCCGGATTTAAACTCATGGGACGTCTTAATACAGTGTTGGAAGGCATAGAAAGTGAATTCGAGAACATGATCAAACTGAATGGTGATGGGAGAAATAAAGGCTCATTACATATATTGAAGCTTTCAGTGAACGACAGTGCTGGGTATTACTGTGCAGCATATTACACAGTGCTGTAGATGAGTCAAGTTTACTACAAAATCCTTCTGATTAACAATAAACCCTTAAAACACAGCACCTGGGTCTGTGGGCTGAACTTGGTTTAAAGTCAAACTGCACACCAAACGACCTCAACTGCACTTTATGTACAGACAGCTTAATATCAGAATTAATCAAATGCTGTGCCTGAGTGGGTTTACTTCAGTTTCCTCTCACATTCTTATCTCTTATAATCATTCAGGTTGGAAATTAGCTAGTAAAGCTGTCTTAACATTTAAACACCATATATATATATATATATATATATATATATATATATATATATATATATATATATATACACATTCTCTTACTCACATACATACAGACATACAGACACACACTATATAGGGGCAATGTAGAGCAGCCAATTCACCTTCAATCTATGTATTTGGAAAAAAGCAAACACAGAGAGAACATGGAGACTCCACCCAGGTTGGGATAAGAACCTCGATCGTAAGCGCTGAGAAGAGAACATGCTAACCACTAAGCCATCGTGCTGCTTAGTGGTAGATAACATTATTTGGTTTCCTTGCGTAAGAAATAGGTAGATTAATAAGTAAGCATTAAATATGATTTAAATATGAGTTATCATAAAATCTTAGGGTTAGCTGATTGTTATGTTACTGAAACCTGTTGTTATATGGGAATGTCTGATAGGCGGAACATCATTCATACAAACAGCAGCCAATCTTCAAGATGATGAGACAGACCTTCTTTCTTCTTACTGCATTTCACTTTGTGTCAGGTGAGCTAAAAAAAAACCCTTAAATTAAATCCGTTTCTATATATCTATATCTATCTATAAATTATTATATATTATGATTTAACTTTCAGGTCAGCAACAACAGTATGATGTTCAGCAAAGTCCCTCTGATCAGCTGAAAAATCACGGACAATCTACTGAATTTTACTGTGGCCACAGTGTTTCAATCTTTGACATGATATTATGGTATCAGAAACCAAGTAATGACACGTCCCTGAAGCTCATTGCAAACGTAAGGTTTAAGTCATTAAATGTTGAAGGTTCTTTTAAGAGCTCCTTTCAAATATCTGGAGATGGTCAAAAGAATTCCACTCTTCATCTTATCAGTCTGAAAGCTGATCACAGTGGTATGTATTACTGTGCAGCAAAAGAAGCACAGTGCTCTTTGTAACCTGGACCTAATACAAAAACTAATACTTCCTCCTGCCACCTCCCAAAACTGAATATAAGTGTAAACTGTAAAGACATATACTATTCACAAACTAGACACAAACTTAATTACAGTAATCCATAAAAAATCCCTGATGGGTAATTTTATGACCAATAATTTGTTTTTGAAACCATTAAAAACTTAGGATTTAGTAGTTTGGAGTTTGACCCACTTTATTAGGAGTGTATGTATGATGCGGTCCACACCATCACTGTGGGTGGAGTAAAAAAGTTCTTTCACTACGCAGACTCACCGCACTTAAGGGATCACGCACAGCCTCTATTTTATTGTTAAAGTAGATTCATCATGATCAGAAACACTGTAATTCTGTTGTATACATTTCACTGGATTCAAGGTAACAATGTTTTAAAAAACAAATGTATATGTGTATGTATATAAATTATTCATATTTTATTATGTACAGGTGTCGCTGGAGACAATGATGTTCGGCAGCCTGATATCATCTGGGCTAAAATGAATGATTCAGTAACTATAAACTGTAATCACACCAAGGGTATAAGTTACTTTCAGATGTACTGGTACCTTCAGCATCAGGGACAGAGTATAGATCTGATTGTGTTCACCACCACCCACAGTAAGGACTTTGGAGAAAAAGACAAAAATAAATATTCTGCTAATAAAACAGAAGCTGAGCGAGGCTCTCTAACAGTGAAGAACCTGGATTCTAGAGACAGTGCTGTGTATTTTTGTGCAGTGAAAGAACACAGTGATATAATCACAACATGGAACTGTACAAAAAGTCAGTCATAAAAGAATAACACTCCTTTAGGGGGCAATGTGACACAAGATATATGCAGACTAAACATACTGTGCTTCTGTGTGTTTCAAAATTGATAAAGGGATTTATTTTGCCTACTTTACTTAAACACAAAGGAGTGTGTCCACCACATTTAACGCATCTGTTTAGTTAAAAGCCCACATATACACACACTGAGTGAAGTGAACACACGTGCCCGGAGCAGTGGGCAGCCCTGTACATGGCACCTGGAGAGCAGTTGGTGTTCAGTGCCTAGGTGCCAATTACGGCAGAAGGAGAACAAACCAAATTCTAATAAATTCTGAAAGCTATTGTTAATGTATTGTATACTGGTTATGTGTGTGCAGACATTGACAGGTTATTCATTTTCTGTATTGGCTTTGTAGGTGGAGTTATGATGTCATATCCTCCAATGATATCTGAATCCTATTCATGCTATACTTTTTCACTCTTAACTGAGACTTAACATGATTAGAAGCATTCGAACAATTGTATTTCTGTTGCTCCATGGTAACAAAATAGTGTACCGTTATTATAATTATTTGCATTCGTAAAAATTCTAATCTAACACTTTCCGTTTGTTTTATATTCACAGTTGTCACAGAAGGAAACCAGGTTGTTCAGAATGATCAAATCTGGATCCCAATTGGTCAATCAGCTACAATAAACTGCAGTCACACTATGAGTGTTGATTACAAACAGATGTACTGGTTCCTTCAACACCAGGGGAAAAGTATGGAGCTGATCGTTTATACAACCACCTACACCCCTCCTGAATTTGGAAACGTGGAAAAAAGTAAATATTCAGCCACTAAAACAGTTCCAGAAAGAGGTTCCCTCACAGTGATGAATGTGGGTTCTAATGACAGTGCAGTGTATTTCTGTGCTGTGAGTAAACACAGTGGAACAATCACAGGACTGAGCTGTACAAAAACACACTGTGGAATTAGCAAGGAACAAAATAAATACCAAAGGTGGCAGTATGCTACAATAAATCTGTGATCACTAAACTAACACAGCATTGTAGACTTACATATATTAAATAATGGAGATGAATTTTCTTCTTTGTTTCAGTTGAATGATGATTCGTGTTACATTGATGAATACTAAATGAAAGAAATGCAGTTAAACAGTAATGTCAATTTATTATAGTGATGACGTGTAAACAGTACAGCACTGCATTGATTGTGGGTGGGGCTACGATGTCATATCCTTTATTGACTGATGTCTAAATAACAGTAATACAGCTGCACTGCTTTACTTCACTTCCTTTTCTTTTAATATGATCAGAATCATTTTAATAATTGCATTAATTTATATTCATGGTAATTAAAAAAGCACCACTGTCTGCTGGTATAAAAACTGATTTGCTATATACAAACTCAAACTGTGTCCAAATGTCAAAATCTAACACTTTGTTTGTTCTGTATTTACAGGTGTTGCAGGAGTAAACCAAGTTATTCAGAATGATAGAATCTGGGTTGAATTTGGTCAATCAGCTACAATAAACTGCAGTCACAATATGGATGCAAACCACAATCAGATGTACTGGTTCCTTCAACACCAGTGGAAAAGTATGGAGCTGATCGTTTATACAACCACCTACACCCCTCCTGAATTCGGAAACGTGGAAAAAAGTAAATATTCAGCCACTAAAACAGTTCCAGAAAGAGGTTTCCTCACAGTGATGAATGTGGGTTCTAATGACAGTGCAGTGTATTTCTGTGCTGTAAGTAAACACAGTGGAACAATCACAGGACTGAGCTGTACAAAAACACACTGTGGAATTAACAAGGAACAAAATAAATACCTAAAGGTGGCAGTATGATACAATATATATGACCTTGTAAGACCTCAAATTCGTACTGACATGATCAAATATATCAGAAGTCAGGCTCATAATGTCACATATAATACGGTTCAGAAAATAAATATCATGCAATCTTACCAAAACCTTAAGACAACTAATTTGTAGGCATGTACACAAGTTTCCCATCTGTCATATTAAAGCTGCAAAATGCAGATTTATACTCAGACCATAAGTGTCAATCTTGTACCTGCCCTCTTTGCATCTACAAATAACTGATCCGTGAAATTTCACTCAACAAGATTGGTTTTTGCATCATACTTCATCATGTATTATATCGTAGCTAGATTTGCTTTTATTTACGTATTAAGTTGGTCAGCAGGTAAAGTTTATTCTGAATTATTTCATTTTAATTTATTTATTTAATTTATTTCACTTATCAATTTACTTCTTTTAAGTCTTTATAATATCCAATGTCTATGTCTTCTCTCTTTTTCTTTCAACAGAACCTGCTAGCACTAAGGATGTTTTCCAGTCTCCTTCTGACCTGTGTAAAAAATCTGGGGAATCTGCCGAGCTTCAGTGTTTACACAGCATTTTAGGCTATGATCGCATCCTTTGGTACAAGAAAAGCCAGAACACAGAGTTCCAGCTCATGGGATACCATTTCATCTCACAACACTCTCTGGAGCCAGAATTTACCAGAAAAAACAACAAATTTACATTGGAAGGAAATGGAGACAGTAAAGGCTCATTGGCGATAAATTCCCTGACATCCAACGACAGTGCACTGTATTTCTGTGCAGCATTTACACAGTGTTTCACATTGCCTGAGACTTTAACAATTATTTATGTAATACTCAAACTGTTGTAAACCACATCGTTCTTATCTTCTCTAGCACACCTGCATCCAGTCTTACAGAGAGAGCAACCATGTCTGCATGATTAACAGTCCTTCTTAATTAATTATTATAATGCATAAGAAATTATAGGACCAGTGACCTTCAACACAAAGTCACGTTCTGTTCTGACTGTAGTCCAACTTTCGTGACTACAGTCCGTTAGGACTGACTGTGTACTCTGTTTTCTAATGGTCAGGACCTCAATAGTACCACCACTGACCAGGTATTATTTGGTTGGTGCATTATTCCTATCCCAGCAGTGTCACTAAGGTGCTGCACTAAAACCCCCTCACCGCATGATCCTGACAAATAAAGGACAGAGAACCAAAAAAGAAAACAGATGTAAAACAGTCTTTGATTGTAAAATTACAAAGTCCATCTATATGGATATTTTAAACTACTACTTGGACACCTACAGCATTTTTGGAAAAACTAGCCATATCCCTTAAAGCTTTGCCTCTAATATAGTAATTGTTAATAATATCAGTTATTATGAGAAGTGATTAATTTGGAGGGGCTATGATGTCACGTTTTTTGACTGAATCATAAAGCAAAGCCTTATTTCAGGCTTTAACCTCATCGTTAAAAATACAGCATAGTCAGAGCTGTTATAGTATTGTGATATATATTGAAAAAATGTCCAAGTATAATGACTTTAGATTTATTTACATGATTAGTGCAATATTTCTCATGCTGTTTATAGGTGTTAAAGGGGAAAATGATGTGTTTCAGAAAGATATAATATGGACTAATGAGGGCCAGTTTATTGGAAACAATAAACTGCAGTCATACGAAGGGTATAAGTTATGATCAGATGTACTGGTTCCTTCAGAAGCACGGAGAGGGTATGGAGCAAATTGTGTACAGTACCCATTATTCCAAACCGAAATACAGTAATTCGGAATTTGGAAAAAAAATACACAGCTATTAAAACAGTTGTAGATAGTGGCTCTCTAACAGTGAACCATCTGGATTCTGGAGACAATGCTGTGTATTTCTGCGCAGTAAGAGAACACTGTGTTAGAATCTCAGGACAGAGCTGTACAAAAACACAACTCACTAAAAAAGCCCAAAGGTGGCAGTATGACATAACAGATCTTCAAGCAAATTTTCTTTAGCGTCCTAGTGTTATGGCATCATAATAAGCACCCTCCTTAAACCTAAGTTCCTTTTTGCCTAGACAGAAGCATCTCATGATGATGGAACACATCGTTCTCGTCTTTATAACATTTCACTTGGTGTCAGGTAAGATGTCAATATAGCAAAACAATGCCAACAAATATTTTAGAATTTGCTTTCTTTATTAAAAACCCTTTTTTCATTTTATTTACTAGGTCAGCAACAAAACTATGATGTTAGTCAGAGTCCTCCTGATCTGCTGACTGATGCAGGAAAATCTAGCGAACTTCACTGCAGTCACAGTGTCTCATCCTTTTATATGATCTCTTGGTATCAAAAACCAGTAAATGAAACATCCCTGGAACTTGTTGCGTATGTTCGGTATACAACACTCAATGTTGAAAGTAATTTTACGAGTTCTTTTAAAGTATCCGGAGATGGTGCAAAGTATTCCAATCTTCAACTTACAAACCTGAAAGCTGAACACAGTGCAGTGTATTACTGCACAGCAAGTACTGCACAGTGATCTATGTAGCCTGAATCTAATACGAAAACCTTCTTCCTGTAGCAGTCATGAGGAGATGGACCAAGGAGATTTAATTGTACCAAATAGTCCAAGTCCAGAATATTAAATAAATAAATGGATTGTATTAAAGAATAAAAGCGTGTATACAAATGATACAGGGTTTTAAAACATTATTTACTAAAGATAAAGGTAAATGATATTTTTAAAAAACTGTTTGTGTTATTCGGCCTTACTTACACACACACACAAACGCAAACACACACAAACACAAAGGCAAACACAAACAGACAAACACACATACAGGTAGTTAAGGCATTCATTGAACTCTGCTACCTTTATCTGCATTATATTGTTAAGAATGTTGACCAACATCCGTATGGATATAAATAACCGTTACTTGATTATGTGTCATACACCAGCCATCCGCCAGAGGGCACAGTCGTAACAAATCTTAATACACCAAATTAGATCAAATCTTGTGTATCGAAGACTAAATGAAGCAGAGAAACTGCTTTGAGCCAGACTGTTGAATGGCTCAAACACACATCATGCTTTTCTTTATGTTATGGTGTCTGACTGGTAAATATCACTTATGTCTCATATATTAGGAACCGCATATCCATTTATAACCTTTTAAAGATTTTTAAATTGATTAATCTTTTTTTTATCTGCAGGTCTTGTACATTCTCTCAATGATGTCATTCAAAATCCTTCAAATGTTATAAAGAATCAGGGTGATGATGCAGAGTATGAATGCTCTCATAATGTAAAGGACTATAACTCTATACTGTGGTATAAACGCAGCCAGGATTCAGAATTTAAACTCATGGGTTATCTGTTTCTTGACAATGAAAACAAAGAGACGGGATATAAAAACAAGATCAAACTGAATGGTAATGGAAAAACTAAAGGATCCTTAACCATAAACAAGGTTTCAGTGGATGACAGTGGGGTGTATTACTGTGCAGCATATTATGCACAGTGTTATAGATCAGCTCAGGTTAGTACAAAAACCTTCAGCTGATTTACTCAACACGCCTGGTCTGTGCTTCACAGGAATAAGACAAAACATAAGAAGGGGTTTTTACACATTGCTACATCAGGCGTCACAATCAAAGTATTTAACAGAAGACTCTGAAGTAAATAAAATAAAATGCTATACATTTTAAGCAGTAAATCTAAGAAAAAAAAAGAGAATATTTGATAAAGAAGTATAACTAAGCATGTCTATATTTACACATGCATATCTCTCTATGCATTTCTATCTATTTCTCTCCCTCTCATTACATACACATGTACGTACATATGTGTGTGTGTGTGTGTGTGTGTGTGTGTGTGTGTGTGTGTGTGTGTGTGTGTGTGTGTGTGTGAGAGAGAGAGAGAGAGAGATAGATAGAGAGAGAGAGAGGAGAAAAATTAATTACAGCGTGACATTGATATATTTATAAATATGTAAATCGATAAAGTATTTTTATTATTGATCATTAAAATCTGTCCAAAACTTTAAAATTTGTATATAACTTTTAATATCAGCAACGGTTATGTTAACGTAATGGGCTTCCTAAAGATGGCAGTATGACAAAATAAATGTTCATTGATTCACTCTACAGTTGTGAACATAAGGTTTAAGATGTTAACAGCTGGTTCTTGGTATTGATGTAATAGAATTCATATAATAGTATTTTTAGAAAGAAAAAAACAGGATCCAGGAGTGTGCATGTACTTACAGATTGGCAATTACAAAACCATTAACCATCACACACATCATCCTGTGAGCACTGATGACAGTTTAAAGGATGTGTAACACATAACTGTGCAGCAGCAAATAAGCCCCTGTTTTGATAATTTTTTTTTTTTTTTTTCGAATAAATTGTGTAGTGCGTGGACCCAATGTTTACATTTTTAGCAACACTGCTGTGACTTATTCAGTTGAACCAGTGCAACGCACAAGAGCAAACCACTATCACATTATTGCCACCACTCACCACACAAATAGCACCTGCTTAATGTTGATCCTGTGGTTCTGAACAAAGAAAAAGGAGTTGACAAACAAAGGACTACAAGCTGTAATTGTGGAACTACAATGTGCATCTATATGATTCATTAAATAGCCAGTGAGTGTAGAGTGTATATGGCAATGTGTGTGTCATATCATGCTGATATGTGAGGAGGAGTGAGGAGGAGCTTTCTGGATAAACAGACCTGTTTTCACTTATGTCTAGAGCACTGACTTTCATCATGAAGAAAATCATCTTTTATATTTTTTTTAATTTCCACTTTATTTCAGGTAAGATGGCAGAGTACTTTAAAAATACTTATTATAAAAAATCCAACCTAACAGGATTGATTTTTCAGGTCAGCAACAATATGAGGTTCATCAGACTCCATCTGACCAACTGAGCCTTCCGACAAAATCCTTAGAACTGAACTGCAGCCACACGGTTTCATCCTTTAATTTAATCTTGTGGTATAAACGATCACAGCATGATACCTTCTTCAGTCTTATTGGTTATGCATATCTCACAAACATAAATGTTGAAAGCTCCTTCACCAGTTCTTTTAAAGTGTCTGGAAATGGTCAAAAGCATTCGATTCTTCATTTTCTCAGTCTAAAAGCTGAGGACAGCGCTGTTTATTACTGCGCAGCAAGTCAAGCACAGTGAAGGAAATAACCTTAATCTAATACACAAAACCCTCCAGCTGTAGCCCCACACAATGCACCACACACGACTCAAACACGTATATAAACACATAATAGTTAATATTTAAAATTGCTATATAAAAGTAAATAAGTACATTATAAGTAAAATAGTCATATAAAAACATGATAGAAATACATTAGTCTATTTGAAATCAGTTTATTCATTTTAATCCATAATCCATGTTGTATTTGTTCTCATATAATGTAATTTAGAGTTAAAACTTTATTTAAATCATGTTCATTGCAATTGCACAAAAGGGATTCATTTGTAGTTGATGACATCATCATCATCATCATCAGCATCATCATCATGACCACCACCACATGAAAAATTGTGTTCGGCTTCAGAGCCCTTTACAAAAAGCCAGCATGCTAAAGGAGAGGATTTTCATTGTTCTCTTTCTGCTCTGGTTCACAGCTGTTTTTATTTCTCCTTTATAAAATAACAATGGACATTTTATAATAGGATATTTTAATAAAATAAGTACAATAAACTTTTCTCTCTTAAACTTTAGAGTCAGTGAGTGGCAGTAACGTCAGGCAGAGCAGTTCCGATCTGATTACATCTGAAGGAGAAACAAAGGAGCTCCAGTGTTTTCACAATATAACAAACTACAACGTTATACTGTGGTACCAGCAGAATGCAAGTCAGACATTAGTGCTACTTGGATATCTATGGAATAAAAAGGAGTATAAAGAGGCCGGATTTGAAGAAAAGATTGATTTGGAGGGAAATGCAAACACACATGGTTCACTATTCATTAAGAAGCTGACATTTACAGACAGTGCAGTGTATTTCTGTGCTGCTTCATACCACAGTGATAGAGACAGTTCCACCTCTGTACAAATACTTGCATCTGAAGTTTAACAAGCCCCATTAGAGCTGCTCTGACTTGACATGGTGCCAATACCCAAGAGTACCAACTGGAGATAAAGTGGGGTTTCTCTTAAAATGCCTGGGAGTTTAATTCTCTAGTTTGTTTTTCTCTATTCATCAAATTTTTCAGGATTCAAGTAGAGGTTGTTGTCATTTACATCACATGTGGGTACATGAGGTGGAACAAAATACCAGATTTTGTTTTATTGTCAGACTTTTATACTTACGCTAGCTGGACTTCTTGTTTACTCTCTGGTTTCATTATATTCATTCATTCATTCATTCATTCATTATCTCCCGCTTATCCTCTATTAGGGTTTCGGTGGGGTTCCCCATGCCCATCCAGGGGAGAACGTCTCGGGCGCTGGGCAGATAGACCCAGGACAGGGCGCCAATCCATCGCTGGGCACACACTCACTCACACAGACACACTCTATATGGGGCAATTTCGAGAATTCAATTAACTTGATCCATGTTTTTGGACTGTGGGAGGAAACCGGAGTACCCGGAGGAAACCCACGCAGACACACAGGGAGAACATGGAAACTCCACGCAGATGGGGATTCGAACCGGGAATCCCTAGCGCTGAGAGGCGAATGTGCTAACCACTAAGCCTGTTTCATTATATTAATTATTATTTTTATGTTTGTCTTATTACTCCTGTTTCCTACTGGTTCTGTTACCCATTAATAGGGTTCCATTATTATACCTTCTGCAAGATTATTTTCCTGATTTTCTCCATTCCTACAACATATAATCTTCTCTTTACACTTTCTCTGTGGGTGGGGCTATGATGTCACACCCAGGTATTAATGACTACAGAGTAACTATCATCTCACACTGTTGTGGTATGATAAGAAATGAAAATGATTACAATTTTCTTACTGATTCAGTCACTCCAATGGATCCAAGGTAACCAACACTCAAATTAATTCATTTATGGTTTGGTGATTATTATAAAAAGCATAACGTTTTTCACAGGTGATGTCATTCAGCCCGAAATATTATGGGCTGAAAAAGGCCATAACATCACAATAAACTGCTCACACACCAAGGGGGCAACCTACAGAGAGATGTACTGGTTCCGTCAGGACCACGGAAAGAGTATGGAGCTGGTCGTATACACGACAAATTACAAAGTTGTGGAATTTGCAAACGTCACCCAAAATAAATTTTCCACCAATAAAACTGTTCCCGAGTCAGGAGAACTGATGATCAAAGATCTGGATTCTACTGACAGCGCTGTGTATCTATGTGCTGTGCGTGAACACAGTGATGAAACCACTGAGCAGATCTGCACAAAAACATATGGAGTATGTGGCGGATTTTTAATGCCAACATTTAACAAGTGATGGCAGTAGTGCATCTTCATTCTTTCAATTAGACTAAAGAAAATTGCTTTCTCTTGACAGCAGAGGTTTTGAGTCATATGCATGTGGGTCTTTACAGCAGTAAAGATCCTTCACCAGATTCCTTTCCTGACACAACCCTCATATTTATCCAGGTCCCAGAGAAAATAGTTGCTGGCACAGAAAGGACAAAACACCCAAAAATTTAACCCAGGAGCATCATGCTGTATTTTCCAAGAATAGTATAACATTGGCCCGATTTCCTGGGAAATCTGTTCTCATTAATCCATAGATATGGGTTTAAATTAAGTGAACCTTTTAGTTAATATAAATTTCATTATTAGTATTTTAAATGTACAGATGTATAATGATGTATGTCTTTCAGTGTTCTTTGTTCTGTCCTGCTCGGATTTAGTTTTTTCTTTCTTCTCTAAAAACCGTGGGCAACACATTCAACTCATAATTTAATGCTATTTTGTTGTCAGTTTTGCTTTTAAACTGTCTTCAGCTCCAAATATTGAACATTTTAAAATCCAGGACTGCCATCTGCTGTACTGAAGAGTACACAATGTAAATATTTTTTTATGGGACAATTCAGCAATAATAAAACTTTGCAACAGCAAGAACTTCCTGGGTTTGATTCTAATGGGTTGACTGGAGTTCACATGTTTGTGTGTCTGCGCTGTGATGAGTTGATAGCCTGTCCAGGGCCATCAAGTTTCTCTGCCTTTTTGAACACTGTAAAATATATCTATAATTATAAAAACTCTACAATTATGTTGTGTATTTTGCTATAAAAGTAAAACAAAAACGTTTTTTTCAGCCCTTCACAGTTACATAGTGTCTAAATAAGCATACAAAAATAAGACATTTTAGAATACTACAAACTGAAAGCTACAGTTTTAGAGCTATAATCACACATAACCTAGTTAGCAAATAGATGCGGGCCATTTCAGGCTGGACTCTAGCTTACTGGCAACGTCCATGTGAACCAAAAGCGGTCCTTATCTGAAAGGATTTATATAAAACATATGGCCCAATCAACATTAAGTCTATGTTGGGACTGGAATTAGTATATGAGTGCACCACATTTTTGCAAAAAATGCACTTATGATAGACGTTTAGAATACATCTATGTCTTAAAAAAGGCTGAGTCTCAGCACTAGAGGGCGCTCATGTGCCATTAAATATTTGAAATAGTGTCAATCGACAAAGTAAAAGGCACAGGTACATGAAGTTCTACTCTTACAAGACAACATGATGAGAGTTCCACACTTAACTTTTATTTTACTGTTCTTGTCAAAAGGTAATTTTTTTACATTTAAAAAGTTTTGATTTCATTTAAGATTTTTTTTAAGTAAGTAATGTTACAAATTAAAATATATACTTGTACATGAAAATATTTTCATTCTTTTTGACAGATTCTGTGTTTAGTAGCGAAGTTCATCAGGTCCCTGACATTATTCGAACCAGTGGGGTTACAGCAGAGCTCCAGTGTCGACATAACACAGGCAACAATGTCATACTGTGGTACAAGAACAACGAAACCCAGTCGCTTAAGTTTCTTGGATATTTAGTAATAACTCGTCCAAACATAGAGCCTGAATTTCAGCAGAAACTTGATTTAAAAGGAGATGCGAACACAGAGGGAAACCTTATCCCTCAAACACCTTTCATTAGACGACAGTGCAATGTATTTCTGTGCTGCTAAATTCCACAGTGACACAAAAACATTTATCTCCACACAAAAAGGTTTATTGCATTTAATAATCAGCTCATCTTTTACTCGCATGTGCATTCTGGTTTGGATCTGGTGCCAACTTTGTCAGCAATGAGACACAGTTAGGCGGCACGGTGGATTAGTGGTTAGCACGTTCGCCTCTCAGCACTAGGGATTCCCGGTTCGAATCCCCATCTGGGTGGAGTTTTCATGCTCTCCCCGTGTCTGCGTGGGTTTCCTCCGGGTTCTCCGGTTTCCTCCCACAATCCGAAAACATGGATCAAGTCAATTGAATTCTCCATATTGTCCTATATAGAGTGTGTGTGAGTGGCAATGGACTGGCGCCCTGTCCTGGGTCTATCTGCCCAGCGCCCAAAATGTTCTCCCCTGGATGGGCATGGGGAACCCCACCGCGACCCTACTAGAAGCGGGAGATAATGAATGAACGAGACACAGTCATGCATGATAATTTACTATTAGAATATGATCTAAATCATCAGTAATGTTAATGCATTTTGGTTCTTATTTGTATTGCAGGTTGTGGTAGACAATATTCTGGGATTTTCAGATAATCAAACCTGATTATGTACAATATAAATGAACAAAATCAATGAGATCAATATAACTTTTTTACATTAACAAGTAACTAACATCTTGTCTACAGACCTATGGATAAATTGAGCATTTAAAAAGTTAGCAAGCTTCATTTTTATTAAACAGCTCAGCAAATGTAATGACACGCAGAGCCATAAACAATCTAAGAGGACAAGTGATCTGAAGACAAGAAGATATCATACATATATTAAGATCAACAACATGGATTCACCTGGCTGCTCTAAATTGTCCCTATATGGAGTGTGTGTGTGTGTGTGTGTGTGTGTGTGTGTGTGTGTGTGTGTGTGTGTGTGTGTGTGTGTGAGAGAGAGAGAGATCAAGTGTGTGCCCAGCTATGTAATGCCCCCACCACTTGCCAGACCAAGGTACAGGATTAAGCAGAAGATAATGCAATGAGATAATGTGAGATATACAATGTGAATATATTGTTCATGATTCACTGTGAGTCTATTGGTCCATCCCTCCACAACTGTCCCAGTTCTTCATGTGACACCCTGACAAAATAAATTCCCAGCCCCACCCCATCACCAACAATTCAACATGGGTTCCACAATTATAGTCAGTACAGCACTGTTACTTCTGACAGGTAAATTTCATGTACATTGCTAAATAACATCCATCAATTTCTTTTTTTATGTTTTACATCTAACTCATTTCTCCCTCCTTTTACAGGTCCCGTGCTTTCTAACGTATTCCAGAATCCATCCGATCTCATAAAGTATAACAACAGTTCTGTGGAAATTGAGTGTGCTCACACGGTCCAATACTATGATCGAATATTGTGGTACAAACGCAGCCAGGATGTGGAATTGAAATACATGGGGTATCTCTATAGTACAAACAGTAACATAGAGACTGAATATCAAGAAAAAATCAGTTTGTCTGGTGATGGAAATAAAAAGGGAACACTGACTATAAACCGACTTTCTGTAAATGATGGTACAGTGTATTACTGTGCAGCATATAACACAATGATACAGATGAAACCATGTCATTACAAAAACCTCATTTCTAATATATTCTAATATATATTCATTACGAAGCATCACACCTGCAACTGAGTAAAGAAATTGGCTTAGAGCCTAAAAAAAAACACTTAAATGTTATAAGCGCTGTTTCTATTATATCAAGGTCTGGCCATAAAAAATGGCTCCCTTGCACTTCTTTTATAAACTGCACCTCTCAAATGCTGGTTGGCAAGTTCTCCACAGGTGTCTGTAGAGGGAATCAAAAAAATAAAAATCCTTTGGAAAATCAATAACCATGGATTTTAAATTTTAACCGGTTTCCCAAAGTTTTACATTAAAAAAGTAATGTTTCTTGTCTGATGGGGGCAGTGTGATTCCACTTCCAGATATTTGCTCTCTGCATCTCTGGCAACCCAGAAATAAGAAAAACTGAGTAGATGTCTAATTTATTCCATTGGATCATTAGCTGCACATCATTTTTATAGTTTTAGTTTAACGGTTAGTTAATATTTTCCACAGGTAATATCATGATGGGGCGGCACGGTGGCTTAGTGGTTAGCACATTCGCCTCTTAGCGCTAAGGATTCCCGGTTCGAATCCCCATCTGGGTGGAGTTTCCATGTTCTCCCCGTGTCTGCGTGGGTTTCCTCCGGGTTCTCCGGTTTCCTCCCACAGTCCAAAAACATGGATCAAGTTAATTGAATTCTCAAAATTGCCCAATTTAGAGTGTGTATGTGTGAGTGAGTGTGTGCCCAGCGATGGATTGGCGCCCTGTCCTGGGTCTATCTGCCCAGCGCCCGAGACGTTCTCCCCTGGATGG
>JAFMOD010000210.1:2940126-3011725 GCA_019802435.1 Corydoras maculifer
TTTTAATACAAGTCACGTATGATTTAAATGAAATGAATGACTTCTGCGTTCTTACAGAATGTTCCTCAACTGTTGCAAGAGTTGACCAGACTCCTCCTGATTTCACCAAGAATGAAAAGGAATCTGCAATTCTGTCATGTTCCCACAAAATTCAGGATCATCAGGTTATGCTCTGGTATAAACAATCCCTCGAGAACGAGCTTCTCCTTCTTGGATATCTCAATACACATTTTAAATATCCTGAGGAATATCTCAAGGACAAAATCAGTTTGGATGGAGATGGACGCAGCACTGGAAGCCACAGCATCAAAAACCTGAATTCAAATGACAGTGCAGTTTATTTCTGTGCAGTAAGACTGCACAGTGTTGCAAATCCCCTCCTCCCTGAACAAAAACACATCCCACTATCATCTACAGTACGATATAAAATAAAAAAAAGAAGAAAAAACTCCTTAAAACACCTGCAGCAACTCAAACCATGTATATTCATGTCTTCACTTATAACTGGAAACAAAGTTAATTATATTATGTACTAAAAAACAAACCAGAGAAAACAATAGTGATAATTCTAAACATGATGTCATTTCCTTAACTGCTTGCTTTTTAACAGAATGTAATTTCAGCAGCTTGATGATCACCCGCATCTCAAATCTATCTTCATTTACAGTATGATCAGTGTCATCATCCTGGCTTTCTGCTTTCAGTGGACTTCAGGTACTTATCTCAACTTATTATTACTTTTTTTATCAGGTATTAAAATTTTTTATCAAATTTTTATTTTTTATTAAGTCCTAGCAGAAGATGTAGTCACCCAGAGCCCCAGTGTCCTCTTTGAAGTGGAAGGCAAACTGGCTGAAATGAACTGCACTCATAATAAAGCTGTCGATCACAATCAGATGTACTGGTTCCGACAGCGAAACAGAGAGAGTATGGAGATGATTGTGTACACAGCAACTGGTGTTCAACCAGATTTTGGATCATTTGATAAAAGCAAATTCTCAGCAGGAAAAGAAAGCTATAACAGAGGATCGTTCTCTGTGAAGAAGCTGGAAGCAGAAGACAGTGCTGTATATTTCTGTGCTGTAAGCAAGCACAGTGTTACAAAAATGATGAGCTGCTGAACAAAAACACCTGCACTAATAATTCTGATGACACTGCAATAATTATTAAAGCCAACAGAGGGACTGCACATATAGTAAACCGAAGATTGTGCAGCACAGTGGTTCTCGAAGTGGGTTTCCAAATGGTGCACAACACTAATTGGGTTACTAGGCAGACATTGGGGTAAACATAAGTATTAGCTATGTCTGTAAAATATCGTTAAATGTTATAGAGCATCTGACAGTATACAAAAGTAAAAGCATTTATTTGGCTATATGATTAAAAATGTAAGGCCATTTTTTAGATTTAATTTATTTTCTTCTCACAAAGAAGAAGTTTTAATTATCCTAATCCTTTAAAAATACTTAAGCTATGTCATCATTTTGTTGTCACTACCATGTTAGTTTTGTGTACTGTCAGCATTGTGTACTGTATGTTACCTAAAACAAAACATACCTTAATAATCACAACACAACTTAAAAAATTCTCTTATGTAAAATTTTTTTCATTGATGTAATATAGGCTTCTGGCATATGGGGGCGTTGTGTATCTCTCTACACTACAGTATTACTGTAATAGACCTGCAACTGCCTGTAATGCCACTAATGCAGATGCAGGTTCAAGATGATCATCTCTCTCATAACTTTAAGTGCAGCTTTTATCCATCACACTGGTAATCCCAGATTATTTGTATGATTTTAATACAAGTCACGTATGATTTAAATGAAATGAATGACTTCTGCGTTCTTACAGAATGTTCCTCAACTGTTGCAAGAGTTGACCAGACTCCTCCTGATTTCACCAAGAATGAAAAGGAATCTGCAATTCTGTCATGTTCCNTTTTAATACAAGTCACGTATGATTTAAATGAAATGAATGACTTCTGCGTTCTTACAGAATGTTCCTCAACTGTTGCAAGAGTTGACCAGACTCCTCCTGATTTCACCAAGAATGAAAAGGAATCTGCAATTCTGTCATGTTCCCACAAAATTCAGGATCATCAGGTTATGCTCTGGTATAAACAATCCCTCGAGAACGAGCTTCTCCTTCTTGGATATCTTAATACACATTTTAAATATCCTGAGGAATATCTCAAGGACAAAATCAGTTTGGATGGAGATGGACGCAGCACTGGAAGCCTCAGCATCAAAAACCTGAATTCAAATGACAGTGCAGTTTATTTCTGTGCAGTAAGACTGCACAGTGTTGCAAATCCCCTCCTCCCTGAACAAAAACACATCCCACTATCATCTACAGTACGATATAAAATTTAAAAAAAAGAAGAAAAAACTCCTTAAAACACCTGCAGCAACTCAAACCATGTATATTCATGTCTTCACTTATAACTGGAAACAAAGTTAATTATATTATGTACTAAAAAACAAACCAGAGAAAACAATAGTGATAATTCTAAACATGATGTCATTTCCTTAACTGCTTGCTTTTTAACAGAATGTAATTTTAGCAGTTTGATGATCACCCGCATCTCAAATCTATCTTCATTTACAGTATGATCAGTGTCATCATCCTGGCTTTCTGCTTTCAGTGGACTTCAGGTACTAAGCTCAACTTATTATTACTAATTAATCATATATTTAAATTTTTAATCATATCACATTATGTTTTTTTTAAGTCCTAGCACAAGATAGTGTAGTCACCCAGAGCCCCAGTGTCCTCTTTGAAGTGGAAGGCAAACCGGCTAAAATGAACTGCACTCATAATAAAGATGCAGGCTACAATCAGATGTACTGGTTCCGACAGCCGAGAGGAGAGAGTATGGAGATGATTGTGTACACAGCAACTGGTGTTCAACCAGATTTTGGATCATTTGATAAAAGCAAATTCTCAGCAGGAAAAGAAAGCTATAACAGAGGATCGTTCTCTGTGAAGAAGCTGGAAGCAGAAGACAGTGCTGTATATTTCTGTGCTGTAAGCAAGCACAGTGTTACAAAAATGATGAGCTGCTGAACAAAAACACCTGCACTAATAATTCTGATGATACTGCAGTAATTATTGAAGATGACAAGGGGACTGCACAGCTAATAAACTCTTTTTATAGTAAGCATGTGTGTGTAAAACATGTCACTACTTACATGCACCTAAATATACACCTATATAATGAGCTTTACTGAACATTAGTGCCTATAAAAAATCATTATACCCTTTCAAGTCAGTTGTCTAGCAGCACCATAAAATCCTAAAACATCCCGACAGCCACTCACAATTTATATGTCCCTTTATAGTCATCTATCATCCCAAATGTTAATATCAGGATGCCGGCCAGTTCAGCTAAAGCACAGATTTCTCCAGTTTTTCTTCATATATTGAACATGTGTTAAAGGTCAATCTAGCATCTATTAATTGAACTTGTTTTATTTTACTGCGCCTTATTACACCCATGACATCCTAAACGCTGCACTATCTATACAACACATGATTCCATTGATGCCATTTGATTCTCTTATTGTCCATGTTCTCAGTTCCACTTAATGTAAAGATGGACTTTGTAGTTCTACAATTCCAGACTGTAGTCCATCTGTTTGTACATCCCCTTTACATGATTATAATATAATAACTAATCAATTGAACTATTACATTTATTTCTGATTTGTTGGTAAAAAAGGAGAACAATCAAACATTAATATATTTAAAACCCCAATGTGAAGTAATCTTAATGTTTATTCTATAAAGACATGCAGTTCTAAATATCTCCACATGTGGGCGCCATGATTCTGAATAATGAGAGGATCCGGTATCTATTCATATCATTTAGCTCTCAGTGTTTGAGATCACAGTTTAAAGCAGATAAACCTGTAGAACAGACGTTTAAGATGATCACAACAATCAGAATTCTATATATTTTATTATTATATTTATCCGGTAATAAGTTATTGTTAACATTAATTAACTGTATGTTAAATGTTTATTTGTATGTATGTGATGAATAATTGTTATTTATTTCAGGTTTTTTACACTGCGATGATACTGTTGTTCAAAGTCCTTCTCACCTTATTGAGAAGGCAGGATTATCCAGCAGGATGGAATGCACACACAGAAAAACCAACTACGATCGAATCAACTGGTACAGGCAGGCTGAAGGCACAGAACTGACTTTTATTGGGTATCAGATAACAACATTGAATGCTAAAATAGAAGAAGGTTTTAAGACCAAAGTGGAGATGTCTGGGGATGGAACCAAAAACGTGTCTTTAACCATCAAAGATCTTTCGAGCAATGACAATGCAGTGTATTTTTGTGCTGCATATTACACAGTGATCCGGAGCTGCAGCATTTAATACAAAAACCCTGCTGTTCAAAGTCCTACCTTCTTTAGTGGCTGATACCTCAAGATACAATAACATGTGACTAACAGAGATTAGATCATAAAGTACACATATACATAAAAAACATACACAAAACAATATGCAAAGGTCAATTCAATTTTTAAAAAAACAAGTGTTGTTAATTATTAGACGCACAAGTTTGAAAATAATGTAAAAATATCATTAATGTATAGGAATACAGATAACTTACATTTAAGTATGCTCATGTAAAGAGCAACCTGTATTACACCCCTAATAAATAAAAATGAATGTCTGCAAGTGTGGAATTTTCTGAATTGCAATCCTAATAATTGAATGTGTTTAATAAGTCTGCGAACATAATGCAGATGGCAAACTGTATACATCAGTAAACAGAGCAGCCTGCATGACAGCTTTAATTAATCCATGCATGTAGTGTAGACATTTATCCCCCATGGCTTCTCTGCTGGGATTTTAAGTAATAATGTTCAAATGGTAATTATTAGAATTATTATAAAAACACTGAGCCATCAAAGTGCAAATAAGTTCATGCTTCTGCACAGTGAACACTGCGAAAATAAGAAGTGTTGCAATGTGGCAGAGGATGCTTTGATTAAAAGCTGCTAAATATGGCCTTATTTAGGCATAAGATCTCAAGGTATTTTGCATACGTTTACATCTGTAAATGGATTAGTCCATCTTTGAAACACACAAAACACATACAAGTGTTGATGTCAAATGTAGAAGAAGAACCACTCATATTTTTCACTGAACATGACCCAACACTTACACCTTGATCAGCCAGTAGACGTCACTGTTGGCCATGTTATTGTTAAGGTACATGATTTTATTCATATGTAAACACCAATCAAACACATGGCCTCAGATGTGAAATAGCAGTTGCATCAGTCATCACAGCAGAACCCTTCATTTCAGACATGCAACATGACTCAAAAGTTCAGCATCTTAGGTGTTCTCATCTTCCTCCTCTCTGGTATTATTTCACATTAAACATTATTTAATAACTCTACCTTATCATTGTATTTTATTCAGTGGAACACTAAAAGTAATTTTAAATCTTATTTCAGGTTTTTCTTACAGTGATTATCAAGTCACTCAGTTACCTCTTCAACTTATACACCGTTCTGAAGAAGCTGCAGAGATTCAGTGTTTGCACAGTATATCGAGTCATAACCAAATCAACTGGTACAAACACACAGAGAAGAGAGAAATGATTTATATTGGATACAAAGTGGGAGAAACAGAAGCTCAAAAGGAGTCTGATTTTAAAACTAAAGTGGAGATGATGGGAAATGGAAGAAATAATGTTACTTTGACCATTAAGGATCTTTCAGTCGGTGACAGTGCAATATACTTCTGTGCTGCATATATCACAGTGCTGCAGAGCTGCTGCCTTCAGTACAAAAACTTCTCTGATAAAAGTCATACAAACACCTGCACCTGGGACTGCTACTGACTCGGTGTTGAATATTATTAGAAGTATTTGGCTTATATTTGTATATTATTACAAACGCAAGCCAATGTGTGTGTTATATTACACGTTAGGGAATCTGGAGAATCAGAGTCCACCAAGGAGACATTAACCCCTATTGCATTATGATCTGACACTAAGCATCAGCCTTAAACAAAAGAGTCTGCAAAAAGACACAATGCCACCACTCTTGAACAAAGGTTTTTTTTTTCTTAACCAAGAAAATGACTTAAACAAGAAAATATTTTATTTTTTAACACAGAAAGGTACAAGAAAAAAAACCTATACCTAAAAAAATGTATGTATTATTATTTATTTATTTATTATACTTATCCATGCTTTTATTTTGTCAATCTTCACTTCATTTATGGTCAGAAAATATGAGCTTAAATTTGGATATAAATGATGTACATATAAAGTTCTGATTTTAATAGCTTTAATTTTCTCCTTACACATGCATAAGCACCACCTCCACATGACATCACTTGACATTACATGACCTATCAAAGCTGAAGTGATTATTACAGAAATGCACCATGACCCTATCAGTGAGCATCGTATGTGTTTTAATCCACTGCCTCTACGGTATTGTTTTAAATGAATATTATGTAAACATTTCCTGTTTTTTATATTATATTCTGTGAAATAAACTAATTATAAATCATATTTCAGGTTTTTCTTACAGCGATGATAAAGTTAATCAGTTTCCTTTAAATCTCATACACCATTCTGATGAAGCTGCACAGATTCACTGTTTGCACAGTGTATCAAGTTATAATCGGATCATCTGGTACAAACACACAGAGAAGAGAGAAATGGTTTTAATTGGATACAAAGTAGGACAAGCAAAACCTCAAAAGGAGTCTGATTTTGAAACAAAGGTGGAGATGTCTGGGGATGGAAACAGTAATGTTACTTTGACCATTAAGGATCTTTCAGTCGGAGACAGTGCTATATATTTCTGTGCTGCATATATCACAGTGCTGCAGAGCTGCTGCCTTCAGTACAAAAACCTCTCTGATGAAAGTCATATAAACACCTGCACCTGGGACTGCTACTGGCTCAGAGTCGAATATTATTAGAAGTATTCATTTTGTATTTGTAGTAATATAAGAAGGAATATAAAGGTTATTATATAAGTTAGGGAATCTGGAGAATCGGAGTCCACCAAAGAGACATCAACCCCCATTGCATTATGATCTGACCCTAAAAAATAAAAATAAAAAAAAACTCTGAAAAGAGTCACAATGCCACAATTTTTGAACAAAGCAGAGGCAGGATTGAATAGTTAAACTAGCGGCACAAAATTAGTAAATTAGTAGATAAATAAAAACATAAAACACAAATAAAAAACTAAAATAAGAAGTGCATTTGATTTTTTGGGTAGTTTTTTATAAAATTATAATAAAAGTACACTATATGTGCCAGATTAACCTCAACACACGTCATTTGCTTATCCTTAAACAAGACAATATCTTATTTTGCCACAAGAACTTTTTTTAAAATGTGATGAACTGAAATATACTCAAAAGAAAAGTATTTCAATAATTATTTATTTACTATAATTATCCATGCTTTTATTTTCTAAATCTTCACTCCACTTAGGGTCACAGGATATGAGCTCAAATATGTATATAAATGATGTACATATAAAGTTCTGATTTTAATAGCTTTTAATAGCCTTAATTATAAATACCCCACTGTGCTGGTTCTGCACAACAACAAACACTAATATTAGATATTAAGTTCATAATGTCTTTTTTAAAGTAAATAAATTTACTTTAGCTTACATAGTTGCATGTCCATATACATGCATAAGCATCCCCTCCACATAACATCACTTGACATCACATGACCTATCAGAGCTGAAGTGATTGTTACAGAAGTGCACCATGACCCTATCCGTGAGCATCGTATGTGTTTTAATCCACTGCCTCTACGGTATTGTTTTAAATGAATATTATTTAAACATTTCACCTGTTTTTTTTATATTTTATTCCATGAAACAAACTAATTATAAATCATATTTCAGGTTTTTCTTACAGCGATGATAAAGTTAATCAGTTTCCTTTAAATCGCATACACCGTTCTGATGAAGCTGCACAGATTCACTGTTTGCACAGTGTATCAAGTTATAACCAGATCATCTGGTACAAACACACAGAGAAGAGAGAAATGATTTTAATTGGATACAAACTAAGAAAAGCAGAACCTCAAAAGGAGTCTGATTTTGAAACAAAGGTGGAGATGTCTGGGGATGGAAACAGTAATGTTACTTTGACCATTAAGGATCTTTCAGTCGGAGACAGTGCTATATATTTCTGTGCTGCATATATCACAGTGCTGCAGAGCTGCTGCCTTCAGTACAAAAACCTCTCTGATAAAAGTCTAATAAACACCTGCACCTGGGACTGTTACTGACTCAGAGTCGAATATTATTAGAAGTATTCAGCTTGTATTTGTAGCAATAAATACAGAATTACAATGATGCAAACTATTATTGTTAATATGTATGTAATATATTAGAGATTATATAGAGGTTATATAGAGGTTATGGAATAGACAGGTCATATTATAAGTTAGGGAATCTGGAGTGCACCAAAGAGACATCAACCCCCATTGCATTATGATTTGACCCTAAAACTCTGCAAAGAGACACAACGCCACAATTTTTGAAAAAAGCAAACAGGTAGATAGTGAAGAGTTAAACTAGCAGCACAAAATTATTAATTTAACTAAAATAAACTAGATAAATAAAAACATAAAACACAAAAAGACACAAACAAAAAAAAAAACCATTTTTTGGGTATTTCTTTCATAAAATTATAATAAAAGTACAATTTATGTGCCAGATTAACCTCAACACAGGTCATTTGCTTATCCTTATAATCTTATTTTGCCACAAGAAAATTTAAAAATGTGATGAACTGAACTATACTTAAAAGAAAACATATTTCTATAATTGTTTATTTATTATAATTATCCATGCTTTTATTTTCTAAATTTTCACTCCACTTAGGGTCACAAGATATGAGCTTAAAGTTGTAAATGAATGATGTACATATAAAGTTCTGATTTTAATAGCTTTTAATAGCCTTCATTATAAATAGCTCACTGTGCTGGTTCTGCACAACAACAACACTCGATATTGAGTTCATAATGTCTTTCATTGACTCTAATAAATTTACTTTAACTTACGTAGTTGCATCTCCTTATACATGCATAAGCACCCCCTCCACATGACATCACATGACCTATCAGAGCTGAAGCGATCATTACAGAAATGCATCATGACCCTATCCGTGAGCATCTTATGTGTTTTAATCCACTGCCTCTACGGTATTGTTTTAAATGAATATTATTTAAACATTTCCTGTTTTTTTTATATTATATTCTGTGAAACAAACTAATTATAAATCATATTTCAGGTTTTTCTTACAGCGATGATAAAGTTAATCAGTTTCCTTCAAATCTCATACACCGTTCTGATGAAGCTGCACAGATTCACTGTTTGCACAGTGTATCAAGTTATAATCGGATCATCTGGTACAAACACACAGAGAAGAGAGAAATGGTTTTAATTGGATACAAAACAGGACAAGCAAAACCTCAAAAGGAGTCTGATTTTGAAACAAAGGTGGAGATGTCTGGGGATGGAAAAAGTAATGTTACTTTGACCATTAAGGATCTTTCAGTCGGAGACAGTGCTATATATTTCTGTGCTGCATATATCACAGTGCTGCAGAGCTGCTGCCTTCAGTACAAAAACCTCTCTGATGAAAGTCATATAAACACCTGCACCTGGGACTGTTACTGACTCAGAGTCAGATACAAGAGAGGCTTAACATGCTAACTTTTCAAAATGAAGCTCATTTACCTTCCTTCTTTATCTTTTTGGTCATACTGACATAATTTTATTGTAATAATAAAAATATATAAATAATTCATATTTAAATACATATGTGTTATATAATACGGCAGAAAAAGTTTATTCATCCAAATTCTATTGTAAGGACACAAAGAAAACCCCAAAAAGAATAAATTTAGTTTTAAAACGTAAAAGTCAAAAGTCAACACATATTTTATTGAATACAATGAGGCAAAGTGCACAAAAATTCACTGTGGAATGCAATATTTAACTATTGTTAAAAGCAGTAGTTTTAAAACAGTAAAAAGATAATTTCCTTGGCATAATAAAAAAAAACACTGTTTATTAAAAAAAGGAATAACACTGCAACCCAAACGAAATCACTGCAGTGTAATGCAGATGTTCAGCATTTTAAGTTAAGTACATATTTTGTTCCACAAACATAACTCGTATTTCTTTTTAATCTTGAAAAAATAGTGGGGGGAACAGGACAGGCTTGAATCATATTTGCAAATAATAAAAATGTATAACACTGCAAGATCAGCTGGTTTCTCCTCAACTTACTATGTTGTGTGTCTACAAAATGACTAACTGCTAATGTGAATGTACCATTTGCTGTAATTTTACAATTAAAAGGACAAAAAAACATTAATTCCACAAGGTGGCAGCAAATTTTTGCTTACTGTAAATCTTAGAAGATATTTATCTTCATGTTTAAATAAGATGTTAAAGCTCAAGTAGGTTGTCTACATATAAAAAATAATAAATATTTTGATTATGATTAATAAAAGTGAAAATGAATACAATGCCAAGTAATAATAGACTGCATGAGGGATTTTATAATGGGATCCTGAGGGGCTAAAGAGGCCTGCTTGTACACTATCTACGCAACATCATCAAATACGCACAAGAACTTGGATGGGGATGTTTTACATCCTGTTATGTTGATGGTTGTAGTTCAAAAACTGGAGAAAAAAATATATGAAAAAATGAAACCATATAAGAAGAAAAATATACAAATGTAGGAAAATAAACTTAAAAATTTGACTGTGATAAATGCCAGTGTTTGCATAGCTGCTTAGCATCACCGTATACACAAAGACACACCCATCAAACAGATGGCTCCAAATGGCAGTGCATTTCCATCAGTCATTACGGCCGTCGATACAGACATGCATCATGACTCGATCGATCAGCATCATATGTGTATTAATCTCCTACCTCTCTGGTATTATGTTATATTAACATTATTTAATCATGTAATCATTTAATTATGTAATTAGTTGATCAAACTCATTTAAAAAAAATTTTTAGGTTTTTCTTACAGTGATTATCAAGTCACTCAGTTACCTTCTCAACTCATACACCGTTCTAAAGAAGCTGCAGAGATTCAGTGTTTTCACAGCATATCGAATCAAAACCAAATCAACTGGTACAAACACACAGAGAAGAGAGAAATGATTTCTATTGGATACAAAGTGGGAAAAGCAGAACCTCAAAAGGAGTCTGATTTTAAGACTAAAGTGGAGATGACTGGGGATGGATACAGTAATGTTACTTTGACCATTAAGGATCTTATTTTCGGAGACAGTGCGATATATTTCTGTGCTGCATATATCACAGTGCTGCAGAGCTGCTGCCTTCAGTACAAAAACCTTTGATAAACACCTGCACCTGGGACTGCCACAGATTCAGATCAGGATACTACTAATAATAACAACAACAATAACAATAATAATAGTTGTTTGATGGTTATGTGATCGAGGTGGGTCCTCTTAAACTAAAAATGTCCTGGGAACCATTTATGGGTAAGCTGGTATCTTTCCATGGAAACATTTCAAATAAATGTATTTTTTTACTGTCAGTGTAGCTTTTCTTCACTTTAGCATCAGCTGCTTAGCATTACTGTGTACACAAAGACACACCCATCAAACAGAAGGCTCCAAATGGCAGTGCATTTTCATCAGTCATTACGGCCGTCGATACAGACATGCATCATGACTCGATCAATCAGCATCATATGTGTTTTATTCTTCTACCTCTCTGGTATTATTTTATATTAACATTATTTAATCACAATTATAATCAGTTGATCAAACTAATTTAAAATCTTTTTTTAGGTTTTTCTTACAGTGATTATCAAGTCACTCAGTTACCTTCTCAACTCATACACCGTTCTAAAGAAGCTGCAGAGATTCAGTGTTTTCACAGTATATCGAGTCATAACCAAATCAACTGGTACAAACACACAGAGAAGAGAGAAATGATTTCTATTGGATACAAAGCAGGAAAAGCAGAACCTCAAAAGGAGTCTGATTTTAAGACTAAAGTGGAGATGACTGGAGATGGATTCAAAAATGTAACACTGACAATTAAGGATCTTATTGTCGGAGACAGTGCAATATATTTCTGTGCTGCATATATCACAGTGCTGCAGAGCAGCTGCCTTCAGTACAAAAACCTTTGATAAACGCCTGCACCTGGGACTGCCACAGATTCTAATCAGGATACTGATAATAATAATAATTATTATTATTATTATAATAATTATAATATTAATAATAATAGTTGCTGTGGTTTAATGGTGATGTAATCGAGGTGTGTCCTCTTAAACTAAAAATGTCCTGGGAACCAATTATGATTAAGATGGTTCCTTTCCATGGAAACATTTTAAAGAAATAATTTAGCTTCACTTTAATTTTCTTCCACAATTCAGATATATTATTTGGGTAAACTGCAGCTACTTAGTGTCCCGTAAACATGTTTAAAAATACTTTTCTTGTCTCTGGAGCTTAACTCCGAGTGTATCTAGAATTCAACATATCATGATGTCATATCCTATTTCATTTTGCAATGTGATGTCACCTGTTGTGTCAGATTCTAATAATTCAGCTTAGCTACAGTGGTTCAGTTTCATCTGTTTCATTCAGTTACTATGATGTAACTGCTGTTTTCAGTTATTATCTGCTTGTGCTGCCTTACAGGTAAAACATGATTATATACAGTACAATATACAATATACTAACCACTGCTTAATGTACATGTAGTTTTTTTTTATTCATAATAGTCAGTAAGGTTAGCATCCTCTATAGGTGGACAAACATAACAGTGTAAGATAATACTACAGTGTATATTAAATATATAACAGATTATTGATTTAATAGTAGATCAGTATGCATATTTATGAATTTATATATTTTGCCTATAGGGCATGTGATGCCTAAAGAAGTTCACCAGACTCCTGAGGATGTGCTGTGTACAATGGGAATGAACATAATCCTTACTTGTAGTCACAGCATCCCTAATTATTACACAGTTTTGTGGTACGAGCGTCCTCATGGAGACACTAGTCTGAAACTTATCGGTTATGCTTATTATGCCAATAACAAGGAAACAGAGCCGCATTATCGAGGTGATTTTGTCCTGACTGGAGACGGGCGATCATCTGTTTCACTGAACATTTCCAAAACTACGAAAGTGGAGGACAGCACTACATACTTCTGTGCAGCATCTTATGCACAGTGCTACACACACATTCTCATGTGATAACAAAAACTCCTCTTTAATTCGGCTACACCTGCTGAACCACAGTACCAGCATCTATCATGTGTATCATGTTTCCAGTTGTTACACTTACACTTTAGCACTCTTTTAGTTTATACTGAGTCCAAAAAACACAGAACAAATGAGTGAGGATATGCACTACACATTTGCCTTCTCACCCAACTCACTTTAAACAGCCAGTAGAGGTCACTGTTGTATTATTACAACTAAGATAAGAGAAAACATTGCAAAGAAAAGGGGGTGTGCTTCAAAATCATAATGTCATATCCTGTCTTATACGTTTATTGATGATATAAGTTCATGTGTGTCAATTTAAACTGTTTGGTTGTCAATATGCTTTTGGTTTTGTACCTCTTTCAATAATTCATCATGATTTCTCTGAAATTTATATTTTTCATGGGCTGCCTCGTAGGTAATCACAGTATAAAAACTATAAGTAAAACTGCAATCTGGTGCACATAATAAATGTTTTTTTTTTCTATATTATAGATGATTTGCTTTGCAACAAGGTAAACCAGATTCCTTCTGATGTGCTGCAAAAACCAAGAGAGGTTACAACTCTGACCTGCAGCCACAGCATCACGAGCTATGATACAATACTATGGTATCAGCAGGCTCATGGGAACACCAGACTTAACCTCATTGGTTATGTGTTTGTTACCAGTAATAAAACTGAAGATGAATATAAAGACAGGTTTAGTGTAACTGGAAATGGGCAATCTTCGGCTTCTCTACAATTTTCCCAAATAAATAAAGTGCAAGACAGTGGCATGTATTTCTGCGCAGCTTCTATGCACAGTGCTACACTCATACGCATTAAAGAACAAAAAACCATCATCAACAGAAAAAAACAAGCATTAACCACTTAAATAACCACCACAGATGTTTAACCCAATGCCTGACTGCTTACTTTAAACAATAATTACCACATTATGAGCATTAGTTTTGTCTATTTTATATTACATTTGTCATTTTTAAGTTTCTTACCCAAATAATGTTTACAGGGGAGTTGGAATCTATTCTGGTTCTCATGGGGTGCAGGGCAGGAAGGTATTTTAGACCCCCAAATTCTCACCTTGGGTTAAAAATTTACCTGACATGCATTTAAACCATGTGAGAAAAAGCTCTATTCCATCTCAATATGAGAAGAACAAACAAACATCACAAAAACACTCTGGACACTGTGTCCATAAACCAAACTCAGGATGTTTACGCGATAAAAGTATAAATCGACATTACAAACCACTTTATTTTATTTTTTTAATTCTCCATCTCTTTCTATTTGGAGTATCCTTCTCCATCACCACCACATCTATAAACCTTCTCTTTGGCCTTTCTCCTGCCTGGAGCTTCCATTGATCCCATCATCAATAATGCTGTACATCAGCATCTATGCACAATCTTGGATCAGAAGACTCAACTGATCCAAGACTCAACAAGCCCTCAATGTAAAGTGTTTAGTAAAACTTAACAAACTTAAAGACTACAAAACAAAATGCAAATAATTTTGGCCATGAACTTAATCCCTATGAACTATAAAATTATTCTTATATACATGCAGCGTGGCTTATTATATATATTTGGTAGTACATGAACATAGGAGTAGTGGGTGGGATCTCTGTGCTCATTATCATAAAAATGTCTAGAAATAGGACAGCTCTTTCGAAATCAACTGATTCTAATTTTGGCCTGATTTTAGGCAAATTTGCTTAGTAATAAATAAAAATAAAGATATGATCAGATTTTTTCTCAAATACATCATTTGTGTCAGCTTCCTGTCAGGTAATGTTGTTTATCAATTATGAAAAGAAAAATAATAAATATACAGCAAAATTCAACTGTTAATAACTCTATAAGGATGTCTGATGTTTTCCTGTTTATATCAAAGGTATTATAATTTGCCAAGATGTCCATCAGGGTCCCTCAGACGTTCTGTGTTTACAAGAGAAGACTGTAACTCTGACCTGCAAACACAGCATCACAAACTACTACACTATACAGTGGTATCAGAAAAGATATGCAAACACCAATCTGAAACTTATTGGGTATGCTTATAGCAGCTCAAGCAAACACATAGAGAAAGAATACACAGATGATTTTGTCCTGAGTGGAAGTGGGGATTCCTCAGTTTCGCTACAAATTGCCCGTATAAGAAATGTGGAGGACAGTGCTACATACTTCTGTGCAGCTTCTCAAGCACAGTGCTACAAAAGCTCTATGTCAATAACAAAAACTGGTATTTGATAAGCTCGCCTGTTTAACCACCAGTGAATTTACATGAACACATGTAACTATTATTAAATTTTGAGGTATGTTATAAAGCTAAACATTTAGCAAGCTAAATTATCATACATCAAACATACAATTATTTATTCATTCATTCATTATCTCCCGCTTATCCTCTATTAGGGTCGCGGTGGGGTTCCCCATGCCCATCCAGGGGAGAACATCTCGGGCGCTGGGCAGATAGACCCAGGACAGGGCGCCAATCCATCGCTGGGCACACACTCACTCACACAGACACACTCTATATGGGGCAATTTTGAGAATTCAATTAACTTGATCCATGTTTTTGGACTGTGGGAGGAAACCGGAGAACCCGGAGGAAACCCCCCCCCCCCCCCCCCCCCCCCCCCCCCCCCCCCCCCCCCCCCCCCCCCCCCCCCCCCCCCCCCCCCCCCCCCCCCCCCCCCCCCCCCCCCCCCCCCCAAAACTCCACCCAGATGGGGATTCGAACCGGGAATCTGCTGAGAGGCGAACGTGCTAACCACTAAGCCACCGTGCCGCCTACAATTATTTAATTTAAGAAAATAGGTTTAAAAGCAGGGTGGCACGGTGGCTTAGTGGTTAGCACGTTCGCTCTCAGCATTAGGGATTCCCGGTTCCAATCCCTATCTGGGTGGAGTTTCCATGTTCTCCCCGTGTCCGCGTGGGTTTCCTCCGGGTTCTCCGGTTTCCTCCCACAGTCCAAAAACATGGATCAAGTCAATTGAGTTCTCCAAATTGCCCCATATAGAGTGTGTCTGTGTGAGTGTGTGCCCAGCGATAGATTGGCACCCTGTCCTGGGTGTATCTGCCCAGCGCCCGAAAAGTTCTCCCCCCCACGACCCTCCCCCCGCGAAGGGGGTGAAAGGTTTAAAAAACTTGAAAAGACCCCTTTATGAATACTTATTTTAAACTAGATATATTGGATGTAATGCCGACTCTGCTGAACAAAGATATGATACAAAAGATCTGGGACAAATAAAGGTCTATATTTTTGTATTTTGGGAGGAAACTGGAGAACCTGAAGGAAAACCCACACGCACACGGGAAGAACATGGAAACTTCATCCAGATCGGAATTTGAATAGCACCAAGAGGCAGACATGCTAACCACTAAGTCACCGTTTTGCCCTCATCTCAATATATATTTGCCTAATCCTTTACTGGGGTCAGGGGGTTCCTTCAGATTCACCCAGGACAGCCATCCCTGGGCAACCCCTGACATTATGCTTATACTATAACGTCAGATGATGGGTGGGATTTTAAACATTGCATTATCCGTCCTTCATTTTGCTTTCTGTACTAGTCACAGGAAATCAATATGGTTGCACATGGCTTACATCTCTACATCTGTGTGGTCTGTCTCTCAGGTATTATCAACGTCTGTTACTTAATTAACTAAATGATTCTATATTTTTCATAGCTACCATGCAATTACATTGTGACACATCTGTTAAATATTGTATAAACTATATATGATCATTTTTATTTTCCGGTGTTTTTATTTGCAGTGATGTTCATCAGACTCCTGCTGAGGTTTTGACTTTACCAGAGGAGAATGTAACTCTGATTTGCAGCCACAGCATTCAGAACTATAACAGAATCCTGTGGTACCATCGAGCACATATAGACACAAGTCTGAAATATATTGGTTATGCACTTAGCAGTGCTGGCATTCAAATCGAGGAAGAATATAAAAATTATTTTGCCCTAAGTGGAAACGGGGAGTCATTAGTTACCCTACATATTACTAGAGTAAGAAATGTAAAGGACAGTGCCACATACTTCTGTGCAGCTTACTATGCACATCACTACACAAAAGCTTCTGCTAATAACAAAAACCTGTAAATGATTTGGCCCTGAGATTGGGATCATTGGCCACTGATGTTCTTCCACACTAAAATAATTCAGCGTTGCCCGAGTATAAATATAAAAAAATTCAGTTATTTGGTATCATAGTGGAATACTATTTTAAAACTATTATAAATATTCCCTGTCAGTAGGTGGTACTGTTGATTCACATTAAGGGGTGTGGTTAAAGTATTCTTGTCCAACAAGGTCATATCCTGTATTACTACATCAAATCAGCTGAAAGATAAAGTTATAATTTTTAGTATATGTGACCTATGATTTATTTTGATTCACTTGTTTCATAAAAATCAATATGGATCGATTAATATTTAAAGTATTTATCTTTGTCTGCTGCCTTTCAGGTAACATTCTTTTTAATTTGTACTTTACTTTAATACAATATCCAGAAATTGAACAATTTTTATGTAGTTAACTGATACAATAAACTCGACTTTTAAACCTTCTGTTTGTCCTCAGGATGCATAATCTGTAAAAATGCCCATCAGAGTCCCGCTGATGTTCTGTGGGTGAATGAGGAGAAAATAACTCTGACCTGCAGCCACAGCATCACCAACTATGATACAGTACTTTGGTACTATCAGGCTAATAGAGACACAAATCTGAACCTCATCGGTTATGCCCTCTATAAAGAGACTAAAGCTTTTGAGAAGGAAGAATATAAAAGTTACTACAGCATGACTGGAGATGGAGAATCATCTGTTTCTCTACACATTAACAAACCAATAAAAGAGGGAAACAGCTATATGTATTTTTGCGCAGCTTATTATGCACAGTGCTTCACATATCCTCCTCTAATAACAAAAACTGTATATAATCAGCGGTCTGATCCATCTGCTTACCCACAACAACCAGAACAACAACAAAAAAAAAAAACATGCAGCATGATAAATTCAAGAAAACTTAGCCACAGTGATGGTTTTAATTATTATATTCACTTTTCTCCTAAATATTCAGCTTAAACTCTATTTGACATGCCGAGGGTAGTAGCTGCTTTGGGTACTTGTAAAGATTTATTTACATACAAACTAGCATATACAAAGTGAATAATTAAGCAACACCCAGCATCTTTGTCCAGACAAGAAAGATCCTGCAGGTGGGGTAAAAACAGGTCTTGTTTTTGTATATATTTATTTTATATTTATATTATTTTTATTTATTTTTCAGTTTCATGTCATCCCCATGACTGAGTGTGTTTGAGGTCTCTGGAACTGTGGCTTTATGCAAAATTCACTTTAAGCATTTCAAATAGCAGATGGAATTCATAGCCCTTATCTCGGTTTAAACTTTGAAAATGACTGTATTTTAAACTTTACAGATCAGAATACAAACAGATCAGAATACATTATTATAATAGATCATATAAGAAAACCAATAAGACATAGATAATAAAAACAAACATTTGAAAGTTTTCACACCTCAAATTAAAATTCTTAAAAATGATTTAGTCAAAAAAAAAAAAAAAAACACAAGGGGTGTGGTTAAAGTGTTTATGAGTGCAATGATATCACGTCCTGTCTTTCTGGCAGGTCAGGTTTAAAATTTTATAGCAGATTTACCATAAATCATCTTGTTTTTCTTACTGCTGTAATAAAATAAATATGTTTAGACTTATTTATATTATTCATCTATATTTGCTTTCTGACAGGTAACATCGCACTTATATATCCATCATTTTTAATATAACAGATAAGAACAATATTTTATATTTCTGAGCACCATTTTTGTATGTGTGATTAAAGTAAATATTTAAGCCTTTTGTTCACAGGTTGCTTCATTTGTAAAGATGTGCATCAGACTCCTGCTGATGTTTTTTGGTCAGCAGAGGAGAATGTTAATTTGACTTGCAGCCACAGCATCCAGAGCTATAATACAATACTGTGGTAATATCAGACTAATGGAGACACAAGTCTGAACCTCATCAGTTATGCTAAAATGACAACAATCTAAGAATTTGAGAAGAAGGAGTATAAAAGTTACTACAGCATGACTGGAGATGGAGAATCATCTGTTTCTCTGCACATTACTAAACCAATAAAAGAGGTTCTCTGCGCAGCTTCTTATGCACAGTGCATCACATATCCTCCTCTAATAACAAAAACTGTATATAATCAACAGCACTGTCTGAAACACCTGTTAATAATCACACACGACAGCAGCATGTGTTCATGCACACACCCTTGTGTGAGCTGTCTGGGGTACAGAAGGTGGAAAGGGTGTTATCGGACACCTTCAGCAACCCTAGTAGAGGATAAAGCCGAAGATAATGAGATGAGATATTTGAAGTTTTAGACGAAATTTACTGAGATTAAAATGTTAAATACTTTATCTCATACATCAGCTGGGTTTCAAAAGTATATAATTGAGGTAGCATGTGTACACAACCAATCAGATGGAAATGGGTGTGATCTTAACGTTGTTAAGTGTTATGATGTCACATATGGTTCTGCTACAAAAAATTCACTGTAAAAGCTTTTTTCCATCTTTAAATCAACATGGATAAAGTAGTTATCAGATTAATCATCTGTGTGTGCTGTTTCTCAGGTAACAATAATCGTTCCAAAACGTAAATCTGCTAAATGTGTTTTTATTTTTTTAATAGTTATGTAATAATATATAGATACAACAAATTACACATACACATGAAACCTATTGCAACTAATTTACATATTCAAATGTCGTGTTTGTTTTTAGATCATTTTATTTGCAAAGAGGCCCATCAGAGTCCTGCTGATGTTCTGTGGTCATCCGAAGAGAAAGTATTTCTGAACTGCAGCCACAGCATCCAGAACTATGATACAATACTCTGGTATTATCAGCCACCTGGAGACACAAATCTGCACCTCATTGGCTATGCTTATTATGGCAATAAAAAAGACTATGAGAAAGACGAGTACAAAAGATATTACATGCTGACTGGAGATGGACGGTCGTCAGTTAGTCTACAGATTTCTAAAACAAGTGAAGTAAAAAATGCTTTGTACTTGTGTGCAGCATATTACACACAGTGTGACACGCATCCCCATCTAATAACAAAAACTCTGGTACACCTGTTAAACCACACATGCATACAGACCCACACACACATTTCTAAAAATGTAAATAAAAAATAAATAAATAAATAAAATGGGTTTAACAATTTTACGTTTAAGACATTTACTTGTTCAAAATATGATATATGTAGTACATGTACAATTAAAATCCTCTACTAAGGTCAGAGGGGGATTTCCATGGGTTCATTTGCTCATCCTGGGGAGAAAGGACAGGGCGCCAATCTAACGCTGGGCACACTCACTCACACAAACACACAGGCTATATAGGGGCAATAGTTAAATCAGTCAATTAACCTTGAATCCATGTTATTGGACTTTGGGAGGAAACAGAAAACCGGAGAACCCAAAGAAAACCAAGGCGAACACAAGGAGAACATAAATACTCTACCCAGATCAGAATTCCACCATGCTAACCACTAAGCCACCATGTGGTCACAATTCAAATCATTTTCATTTTTTATTGTGCTGTATGTTAAACAATGATAAAAATTAAAAAAGGTAAAATAAGGTAGTACATTTTTTTGCTGTGTACAAACCCAGTGTGGTATTAATGGAATGGTCTCCAGGAGGTGCTGTAGCTTTATTATTTTATTCCTTTAATAGACAGTCTGTGTATCATAGTCCACCCTAAACATCCAAATTATCAGTTTTATGTTAGACACCTACAGATCACCGACATGTAGAAGACAGCAAAGTCCAAAAGCTCATTTCAATCAAGCAGCTTGCACGTGGTCTCAATAAACACAGGTTCATATTAATTATATTAATCAGCAGGCTCATATTCCAGTTCTATAGAACAATGCTATAGAAAAACCTTAATTTTTTTACACTTAGACTTTAAAATTGAAAAAGATAAAAATGTGTATATGATGGAACCATGACTTGGACAGCTTGTGTCTTTTCTCTGTGGAATTGGTATGTTCTCCATGTCAGGTCATAAGTTCCACCCACAGTCCAAAGGAATGCAGGTTAAAAAAGAGTATTAAATTACGCTATTTGTAAATGTGTGACTGTTCCCTGACAGACTATCTGTACATGATGTTTGCCCGACCCTCCTTCATCATTCCTGAAAGAGGCTTGGAACATTACATAAACCTAGAAGTTAGAATATCTACTTGTGGTAGTAATTTTTAGCTATTTATTGAATAGAATTTAATTTAATTTTGTTCAACTAGTATTTTCACAAACAAGCTGAGGCCTCACTTTAAGAGGTGTGTCATAATGATGTCATATGCTCTTTTTAGAAACTGCCTCAATATCTGTTTGGTTAATTTCATTGTTGTTTTATTAATATGGAGAGATTTGTTTTAACATCAGTCATCTGGTTGGGCTGTCTGTCAGGTAAAATCAGATAAATACTGCACAGATTTATGAAATGTACAATGAATTATACATGTAAATAGGAACAATATTTTTAATGTTTAAACTCTGTCTATAGGTTATTTAGTTTGCAAAGTTGTGGATCAAAGTCCTGCTGAAATTCTGTGTTCATCTAAGGAGAAGGTTATTGTAACCTGCAGCCACAGTATTACAGATTACACCACCATCCTCTGGTACAAGCAAGCACACGGAGACACAAACCTGAACCTCATCGGTTACGCTAGATATGATCAAACCAAACAATATGAGAAGGATGAGTATAAAAGTTATTATGAAATGACTGGAGATGGAAGATCATTAGTCTCCCTTAAGATTTCTAAAGTAGATAATGTGGAAGATAGAACCGTGTTCATCTGTGCAGCTTCTCACTCACAGTGCTGCACACATCATCTTCTTACAACAAAAACTTCTGTACATGCTGGTACACCTGTGCAACCACATCAGCCTGCATGGGTAAACAAATTTCTATTGGGACATAAGGAGTAATTTAGGTCATTTATTAAATCACAAGATTTAGATCCAAAGTTTGAACATTTTTAGATTAGATTGTATAAAATGTAATTATCCCTTGGGGTGTGTGTGTGGGGGGGGGGGTTTAAAAATTCTAGGAGCATCAAAAAAAAAAACCTTTAATGGTTCCCCATCCTATGTACTCCTGTTACCCCATCTCCTCCTGCCAAGAAAGAAGTTGTACAGACGGAAGGCATGAAATAATAATAAATATTAATCAAATAAATTATAATTTATATGCATTACAGTCTAATAACGTGACTAATCTCCAGTTGTATCATACTTATATGTTTTCCAATTCATTAGGTCCTCCAGGGACATACTAATTCATGTACTACTTAATTCGTGCTGAGTATATACACTACACAATTCTTGCATACAACTTTCCTGCCTACTACATGGTAATAAGGATGCAGCCATTGTATTGGAAACATCACATTAATGAGTGTGAATACGGTACTTCTATGTTTTGTGATCTCATTTCCTGTCTCTGCGCACAATTGCATGGTGGATCATACGGTTAGACCGGCAGTAGGTTCTGTTACCAGCTTTCTCATTATATCAGTATGGTTAGATATGTATGTATATTATTGATCTGTGGGTTCAGCATTTCAGGTAATATTAGTGTCAGCGGTTTTAAATGAATATATATAAAACTTCTTAGGACAGACCTGGTATTAAAATGTGTATTGTTCATGTCTTTAAAACTAGGTGTAATATGCAACAAAGTCCATCAGAGTCCTGCTAATGTCCTTTGGTTATCGAAAGATAAAGAACAAACTGTAATTCTAAACTGCAGTCACAACATCGAAAGCTATGATACAATACTCTGGTACCAGCAGGCACATGGAGCCGCAAATCTGAACCTCATCGGCTATGCAAGATATGCGACAAACAAACAGTTTGAGAAGGAGGATTATAAAAGCTTTTACAGCATGACTGGGAATGGGAAATCTGCAGTCTCTCTACATATTAATAAAATAGATGACGTGCAAGACAGAACCATGTTCTTTTGCGCAGCTTCTTATGCACAATGCTACATACAGCTACTTTTAATAACAAAAACCTCAACTATACAGTCTGATCCACCTGCTTAACCACATACAGCAGCCAGCAATTCAGAAACTAATAGTACAACTCGATACACAGTCAGAAACAGGCTACAGAAATGTATTAATATTTTAAGCACTACTCTGAATTCTAAAGGCTTCTGGGGGATTATGTGTCTCATCTCAGCATATTCACTTCCATTTAGTCCTATAACACGGTTGGAGGGATTCCCCATGCCCATTCAGGGGAGAATGTTTCGAGTGTTGGACAGATTCACCCAGGACAGGAAGGACAATCTATCCCAGGACACACATTCACTCAAGAGAGATTTTATAAAACTAGAAACAATCGAGCTTTTATCTTTTAACTTATGCAAGAGTAAAATATATCAATTTGCCTAAAACTTATCTATGAGTTAATACACATATTATTAGACTTTATCAAACTTTACAATGAATATTAGCACCAGATCTCAGACCACAAAACCAAAATCACTGAACGCAGTTCTTATCTTTATAATAAACCAAGGTTACAGGTTCCACTCTGCACAGCACAACCCAGATTGTATGATGCACTGTACAAGAATCCCACAATATAAGTTGTGGGATGTAAGTATTATAAGCTTTAAGACCTTTAAACTCCACCGAACATAACAGACACTCCTCATGAACACTTTACACTATAATACTTTTTCTCAAGAGACATTTTCCGATTACTCATCGTAACTGGTGATACATCTCTTATTGCTGCTATATATAAATTTCATATATATATATATATATATATATATATATATATATATATATATATATATATATATATATATATATATATATATATATATATATATATGTACCACATGTGTGATGTAAATGACAATAAACTCTCCTTGAATAGCCCTTTATAGTAATTTACTAACCCACTGCACCTGCAGAACCACACCAAAAACACAGCGCTTAATACTGATCAAACAATTTGTGACGTCATTTGCTTTAGTTTACGAGAGAAAGCTGCCATCACATGTGCCATCACTTTCCCTCAGTCAGAGATCAGCTGAGGTCACTTCTATAGGCTCCAAACACAGCAACACAACATGCTCCCATCACTCATCATTCTCGCACTTCATATATACACAGGTCTTTATTCACAACACAGTTACAGCTACAGTTTAGGTTTGATTTGTGTAAATGTGAGCAGTTATGATTTGTGTTTCACACAGGGCTCAGCAATGATGATGGTGTTTTCCAGAAACCGAGTCTTCTCTCAGGTTTTGCGAAAAGTACTGTGGAAATGCACTGCACTCACAATAAGGACATCAGCTACAGACAGATGTACTGGTTTAAGCAGCATCCAGGAGTGGGGATGATACGCATTGTCTTCACATTCGTTGGTGGTGAACCAGACTATGGGGAATTCAGTAAAGAGAAATATAAGGCAGTTTTGGCTGTTGCCCAAAATGGCTCTTTAATCGTGCAGAACTTGGATCCAGCAGATCAGGCAATGTATTTTTGTGCCGTCAGTCAGCACACTGTGATGCAAATGCATTAAAGGCCTGAACAAATATTTTTTAAAGCCCTGAAATCATTTGTGTTTTTTAACTGTACTGCAGGTGGCACTGGAGCTTTAGCTACTGGAGCATTTGTTATGTTTTAAGGTGAACTGAGGTGAAATTTATTACATTTTATGTAAGATTTTCACAAAGATCACATTCAGCCTTAATTAGAATAAAACAACAGAGGTCTTATTGTTTTTTAACACCTTTACCTTTAATTATTAAGTAATGCTTATTGTTTAATTCTGTAAATTATAATCATTATCACTATTATTGTGTGTATGCATGTGTGCAGGAGGGTGTTATAGCGACTGTGTGTCTTACAGACAATGGAAGTGACATCATTTTGTAGTCAGCACTATTTTATTTATGTCCACATTCGGAACTCCAGGTCAAAGCAGGATTTGTGTGATACATATTTATGTATCATAAGGATTAACACATGTAAATACAAAAACACCCTCCCCACATTAAGACTGCACACACAAAACCACACCTCTTTGTTAAGACACCACTACAGAAACACCACTTGGTTAGTAAATTACTTTCAGCAACATCACCGTTTATAGGTCTGTGAATATGAGTTACAATTTCTACACTTTGCTCTTAAATAAGGAAGCTTTTCTCATCATTTCTAATATTTGGGGTATTTTACTTGGTAAGCAACATTAATGATTCAATATTAAATGATATTTTCTCCAGCAGTCATATCAATTTAAACCTTCTCTTCAACAGGACCGGCGGTATGTTCTACCGTCCATCAAAAGCCTTCAAACCTGCTGAAGAACAAATATGAATCAGTACAGCTCGAATGTTCACAGAGGATCCAAAATCATAACGTCATGCTCTGGTACAAACAGTCGGATATCGGACACATGCAGCTACTTGGAAAACTCTACAGAACGACAAACAATGTAGAGGCTCATTTAGACAGGAAATATACAATGAAAGGAGATGGAGCGAGTGATAGTGTGTTAATTATGGAAAATGTGACCTCTAATGACAATTCAGCGTATTACTGTGCTGCTACTATCGACACAGTGCTGAAGGATCCTGAATAGCTCTACAAAAACATCAAGATAGCATTAGAAGCGATAGTAATCTATTTTACCTACTGTGCTAAAACACAGAGGATTCCCGGTTCAACTCCCAATATGGATGGAGTTTCCATGTCCTCCCCGTGTCTGCATGGGTTTCCTCTGGGTTCTCCGGTTTCCTCCCACAGTCCAAAAACATGGATCAAGTCAATTGAATTTTCCAAATTGCCCCATATAGAGTGTGTTTGTCTGTGTGAGTGAGTGAGTGAGTGTGTGCGCAGCGATAGATTGGTGCTCTTTCCTGGGTGTATCTACCCAGCGCCCGAGACATTCTTCCCCGGATGGGCATGGGGAACCCCCCGTGACCCTAATAGATGATAAAGCGGAAGATAATGGATGAATGAATGGCCCATTTTAAATATTAGTATGATTATTTATATTGATAGCAAAGCTGTGCCTGATACCAGTATGTGTGTGTGTGTATCTGCCCAGCACCGTTCTCTCCTGGATGGGCATGGGGAACGCCCACGATCCTAATAGAGGATTAATAGAGGATTAAGCAGAAGATAACGAATGAATGAATACTGATTGTGCTGTTTCATATGCAGTCCATGTCTATAAAGCTGTCCTGTTGTAAGAATGAGGTCTGGCATTGACTTGTACAAAGTTTCTGGAAATAGACATTGTCTTGGTGGCAACATGAGCCACCTCATAAAACAATGGTGCCTCCACATTAATGTTACCTTTATGAAGATTATCTACTGTATATGCAGAGGCCACTGATTCACCCCTATGACATCACAGATGCTGTTTTAGACTTTTTGTTAGTAATAGTCAGGATGGGATTTTCCCTAAAATCAAGCTGAAACATGGATTCATCTGACCACAGATATTTCCACGCCATTCAGTACACAGTTTTATTGATTTCATTATTCAAGGATGTGATGCAAAGGGTATAAGCATGTCCTTTCTTTCTGACTCCTCCTACAGAATCAGCTGTAATCAACACGTCCTGAACAATGTAATGAGTTAGAGACATCAACATCAAGTTAGTGAGGATCTACAGCCAATAACATTTTTCAACTATTTGAATATTAAAGCATGTTCAAAGTTAATATTTTATGCATTTTGACAGTGTTTATTGTTAAAGGTATGTAAAATATTACTGATAAATTTAATTTGATTAATTTGATCTTTATTTTATTTTTTATCTTATATTTTTTCTTTCAGCTTTAGAGAGCTTCTCACTTATTATCCATCAATCACCGTCACAATTATTGTGCCATCCTAAACAGAAAGAAGCAAATCTCAGCTGCAGACATGGTGATACCACCTATAATTACATGTACTGGTACCAACAAAAGAGAGTTGGTGAAAAGATCGAGCTCATCGGAACCCTGCTTTACGAAAAACCTACCCCTGAAGACAAGTTTAATTCCAGATTCAGCATCAGTGGACACTCTCAAAAGGATGGGTTCCTACTCATATCCAATATAGAAGCTACAGACAGTGCAGTATATTTCTGTGCTGCTAGTCTGCACAATCATGCATCTTCCATCACTGTTTAACAAGAACCTGTAAACCACCAACGAGGAATTCCTTAAGGGGGCAGTAGTGATGCAAAAGAAATTAAAACCTTTGGGTTATGTAAATTCCTCCTACCAGCCATTCATTTTACTACTGACACACCTTTACACTTGTGCTACAGATCAGAGGCCATACAGTCTGTACAGATTGTTCTACAGATTCATACAAAATATGTTGAAAGTTAATCTCCTAAATATTCTGATCATCTGCAGCAGTAAAGGTATATTTGATACAATAGTTAAATGTATTGTTTAAATTATTGCCAAAACTAAATGTAATTTTTATTCTGCAGCTGTAGTGGTCGTTTCTCTCAATATTCACCAATCACCTATCAAATCTACTGAGATTTATTGAACAGAAAGAAGTGAATCTCAGCTGCACACATGGTAATACAAGTTATGGCTACATGTACTGGTACCAACAAACGGGTGCTGGTAGCATGGAGCTTATTGGAAAGTTGGTTCATGGCAATCCCACTCCTGAGGAGAAGTTTAAAAGCAGGTTCAAATTTGATGGAAATTCTATTAAAGACGCCTTTCTACTCATATCCAGCATAGAAGCCTCAGACAGTGCAGTGTATTTCTGTGCTGCAAGTAACACAGTCATGCACTTTCCTTTAATCTTTAACCAAAACCTGCAGATTGCAAACATACTAACCCCAGCTGTTCTAGTTTATAAACCTAATATATGCCAGGTTTGTAACCACAGAGGCCATTATAATAGTAATTGTTTATTAGATGTACAGTACAAGTCTACAATTTGGCTATGTAAAATACATTTTTTTAAAAAAAGCAGTACCAAGTACATTATTTTATTTTATTTTGTGTATACTGAGCTCTATTTCTATTACATTTTCTCTTTTAAACTACTTCTTGTAATAGATACATTAGATATGTCTATAACTTTTCCCAATTACTGTCACTTGTGCTGCTGAGAAATGTGAATTTCCCACATTGTGGGACAAATTAAGGCTCATCTTATCTTATCTTACACAACATAACATTCATTCATTATCCTATGCAGGGGGTTCCCCACACCATGGAAAATTGATGCATTTAGGTTGCTTTGGATAAAATGTCTGCACAATGTCATCAATGTAATATAATATAAATGTTTGATCAACAGTGTAACATTAAAGGAGGAATTCCATAAGGGGGCAGTAGTGATACAAAAGAAATGAAAGCCTTTGGGTTATGTAAATTCCTTCTACAAGGCATTCATTTTTTTTTTACTGACACACCTTTACACTTGTGCTACAGATCACAGGCCATACAGTCTGTACAGATTGTTCTACAGATTCATACAAAATATGATGAAAGTTAATCTCCTAAATATTCTGATCATCTGCAGCAGTAAAGGTATATTTGATACAATAGTTAAATGTATTGTTTTAATTATTGCCAAAACTAAATGTAATTTTTATTCTGCAGCTGTAGTGGTCGTTTCTCTCAATATTCACCAATCACCATCAGATCTACTGAGATCTATTGAACAGAAAGAAGTGAATCTCAGCTGCACACATGGTGATGCAAGCTATGCCTACATGTACTGGTACCAACAAACGGGTGCTGGTAGCATGGAGCTTATTGGAAAGTTGGTTAATAGCAATCCCACTCCTGAGGAGAAGTTTAAAAGCAGATTTAAGCTTGATGGAAATGCTATCAAAGACGCCTTTCTACTCATATCCAGCATAGAAGCCTCAGACAGTGCAGTATATTTCTGTGCTGCAAGTAACACAGTCATGCACTTTCCTTTAACCTTTAACCAAAACCTGCAGATTGCAAACATACTAACCCCAGCTGTTCTAGCATATACACCTAATACATGCCAGGTTTGTAACCGCAGAGGCCATTATAATAGTAATTGTTTATTAGATGTACAGTACAAGTCTAAAATTTGGACACACCCCCTCCTTGCTCTATTATCTATTTCCTCCACTTACCATATAGATGGACTTTGTATTTTTTACAATTACAGACTGCAGTCAATCTGTGTTCTTTGTTAGTCCCCTGTTGGTTTTCTTTTCTTTATTGGTCAGGAGCATCTCAGAACAGGTATCATTTTGGTGGTGGATTGTTTATTGTCAGTTCTGCAGTGACACTGTTGCAGTGAGGGGGTTTAGCTCAGCAGTAATGCTGTGGTTTCATTCAAACACCTCAGGAATATTAAATAAAAAGGCTGTAGCCTCCTGCCCAAGAAATAAACTCAGGTCCCATTTATTTGTTATTATTTTTTGTTATTTGTTATTTTATTTGATACCACTACGCACGGTCAACCAGTTGGGTTCTAAAGAGCAGAATTTAATTAGTTAAATCTGCAAATACATGTTCACCACTGATTATTTATTCACAGATTACTCTGATATACATTATATATCTGATATATAATATACACTATAGATTTTTGATTGTTCCTTTTAATTACTTATTCATCCCCTAACCCCAACCCTCTGTCTTCCTCATGTAGCCACACAGACAAAACTCTAGTGTTAGTCCAGAATCAAAAAAGTTTAAAATTGCATTCAAATCAATATCTTTGTTCAGTGGTTAAATTTAATTGTTAAATATCTTTCATTAAGAAAGCAACATGATTTAGACCATTTAAAAGTGTGATATTCAACAACAACCACAACAACAATAATGATGACAATGATAAATAAATACAACACAGAGATGGTATTATCATAAATATTATAAAAGTATGTTTTTAGTACATTTTATTTCATTTATTATTAAAAAAATAATTATTCAAATTAACTTTGCCAACGAGATTTTTCAGTAGCTCCATTAGGGGGCAGCATTGATGCACAGAAGCACGTGGGTTTTCCCATCATTAAGCACACCCTTTGCTAAAAACATCCAGTAAATCCAGTCACTAAGCTTCAGATCCTTCAGCAGGTTCTAATTATCTGCTGCAGTATAAAAATATGATAAACCAATATGCATTAAGAGTTTTAATCGTCTTTAGTATTAAAGGTACGTTGGAGAGAATTAATAAATATTTATTTAAATGTTGTGCTAAATGTTTTGCTTCCTTTTCTGTTTTAAGTTTCAGTGATTGGCTCCATTGATATCCATCAAGCAGCATCAGACCTCCTGAGGACTGCTGAGCAGAAAGAGGCAAACTTCAGCTGTAGACCCAGTGCTTCCAACTTTCAATACATGTTCTGGTACCAACAAAAACGTGATGGAGACATGGAGCTCATTGGCATGCTTAACTTTAGAAACCCTACACCTGAGAATAAATTCAAATCTAGATTCAGCATCGGTGGAAACACTCAATCAGAAGGGTTTCTACTTATATCCAGTCTAATGACTACAGACAGTGCGGTATATTTCTGTGCTGCTAGTTTGCACAGTTATACTTCTTCCTCTAATGTTCAACAAAAACCTACAGGCTGCTTGCTAATAATATCGGGTTTGGTCAGCTTAGGTATTAAAATAATGTATTAAAATACATCACTATTAAAATTAGACAATATAACTACAGAAATGTATAATATATTATATCTAATTATTTTTTTATCATAATATTAAATAATCATATCTAAATCAAAGAAAATTTGGCTTGTCACATGTACAGTGATATACAGTACAAATTGCAGTGAAATGTTTTGAACTGAAGGCCCCAGGTTCGATTCTTGGTCCCAACAAGTACTATAGCTAAAGTACCATTGGGCTAGACATCGAACCCCAACTTCTCCATGGGTACCGTATACAAGGCTGCCCATTGCACAAGGCACGTATTGCTCATTTCACTAGTATGGGTGTGTGTGTGTGTGTGTGGGTATGTGTTTCTTTGCACAGATAGGTTAAATGAAAGGGATTGATTCACCAATGCAACAATCCATTCAGTGACCAACCCACCTAAATCCATCCATCCATCCATGTTGTCTAGATTACAGTAGAGATTGATATCAATACTTACTTCTAATAACAGGGGGCAGTAGTGAGACACAAAAGGAAAACATCATATTCAGCAGATCTAGTCTCTTGAAGGCTTTACTGTACTTGAACAGAACAGACCATACCATCCACAGGCTGCTACCACCAATATGATTTAATAAAAACGTGTATAAAACTATAAAGATTTAAAACATCATGAAATACAGTGGCTTATTAATCTTTACTATTAAAGGTACAGTATGGAAAACAATAATTGTCTTTACTGCTACATCATCACTTAATGTTAATTAAATACTAATAAATAATATTAATGTTAATTACTTTTTCTTTTTCAGCTGCATTGATCGACTCTCTTATCATCCATCAATCACCTTCACATCTACTAAAGACTCCTGAGCAGAATGCAGCCAAGATCAGCTGCCAGCATGATGACAGCAACAATCAATACATATACTGGTACCAACTGAAGACCTTTGGGGGGAACATGGAGCTGATTGGCGTGCTATTTCTTGGAAGCCCTACACCCGAGGAGAAGTTCAAATCTAGATTTACCATTACTGGACATGCTCAAGGAAAGACATCTCTGCTTATATCGCCTTTGGAAGCTACAGACAATGCAGATTATTTCTGTGCTGCTCGTCTTCACAGTCATGCAGCTTCCTTAACTGTTTAACACAAACCTGCAGGCCACCTGCTTAACATATATCTAACAATAGAGCTAAAATTAATCCTTGAATCATGCACAATAAACGCCTCCTCCTGCATCACATGACTTCCACATTCTGAAAACCAATGACCTCAATCTATATGCACACGAAGATATTTGTTAGGTATAACCTTCCAAAATAAACCTATATACAAGCATGAAGCAGTTAACTCTCTTATATACGCTGCTGGCATTTAGTTTTAATGGTACGCATTTTAAAATGACTAAATTATCAATATTTATCGGCTGCTATTTAACTGAATCTCCTTTTTCTTGTAGATTTTGTAAGTTCCTCTCTCATTATCCATCAATCGCCACTAAATCTGCTGAGGTCTCCAGAGCAGATAGATGTGACCCTTAGCTGCAGACATGGTGATGTCAACTATGATTATATGTACTGGTATCAACAAGAAGTTGTCGGTGGAACCATCGTGCTTATTGGAATGCTCAATTATGGAAGAATTACACCTGAGGAAAAGTTCAAAAAGCGATTTAACATCACCGGTCACGCTCACTATGATGCTTTTTTAACCATTTCAAATATAGAAGCTGAGGACAGTGGACTATATTTCTGTGCTGCTAGAATCCACAGTCATGCACCGTTCTTCTCCGTTTTAACAAAAACCTGCCAGCCACCTGTTACTGTTATACTTATCTGCTCGTTTATGAGTGGTTTTCAAGAAAATGCAACGGCGGAAGTGTAACGGCAGAGTTCACTGCTGTGCATTCAGTTCAGTGACTTTTGACCTAAACACAGTTAAATCTTAATTGTAATAAGCAGCACCCCTCGAGACTTAATTTCACTGAACCAACAAGTGTTTATGTAACCGCAATGATGGTAAACATATCATAAACATAACATTATATATATATATATATATATATATATATATATATATATATATATATATATATATATATATATATATATATATATATATATTCCAGGCATCCATGGGCAAATATTCCAGGCGCTGGGCAGATACACCCAGGACAGGGTGCCAATCTATTGGTGGGCAAACACTCACACAGACACAGACACACACACAAACACACAGGGCAATTTAGAGCATTTCATTTACCTTGAATCCATGTTTTTGGACTGAGGGGGGAATCCTGAAAATATCAGTTTAATTATCTACAGTACACCTCAAAGTGTCGATACTGTAAGACCGTAGGGAGGACCTGACTGTCCCTGACTTTTCTCCACAGTCACTTGACATAAACAAATAAGATTATTTTTGGAATTCAAAAAACTGGTGGTTCCGAAGGATTTCATAGGGGGCAGTCATGAGGCAGCAGAAAAAAAATTCATGTGTGGGGTTTAAAGTCCTCCTGCTTTGCATAAACATTACATGTGCCATGATCCACATGCCACACCTGTGTAAGCAGTTAGGAGACACTGTTAGGAGAACATACATACAAATGATTAAAGTTAATATATTAAGCACGCTGATTGTCTTCAGTGATAAAGGTAAGTTTGATACAATCATTAAAATTCACTTGATTTAGTTTTTGAGCTAAATGTCTTTTTATTTTACAGTACTTTTGATCTTTTCGCTCATAATCCACCAATCGCCATCAAATCTACTGAGGACGGTTGACCAGAAGGAAGCAAACCTCAGCTGCAGGCATGGTGATACCGCCTATAATTACATGTACTGGTACCAGCAAACGACTGTGGGTGGAAATATAGACCTCATTGGGATGCTTCAGTTTGATCGGGTCACACCCGAGGACAGGTTCAAAGCCAGATTCAAAATCAGTGGACACGCTCACAGGGATGGGTCTCTGATTATATCTGAAATAGAAGCTGCAGACAGTGCAGTATATTTCTGCGCAGCTTCTAAGCACAGTCACTCACCTTCCTACACAGTTCAACAAAAACCTGAAAACCACCTGCTAATCACACCTGCTCTGCTCTGATTACTGTCTATCACATACAGTGGTGTGAAAAAGTGTTTGCCCCTTCCTGATTTCCATGTTTGTCACACTTAAATATTTCGGAACATCAAACCAATTTAAATATTAGTAAAATACAACACAGGTAAACACAAAATACTATTTTTAAATAAAGGTGTTTATTATGAAGGGAGAAAAAAAAATCCAAACCTACATGGCCCTGTATGAAAAAGTGATTGCCCCTAAACCTAATAGCTTGTCGGACCTCCAGCAACAAAAGCAACCAAGCATTTACGATAACTTGCAATGAGTCTTTTACAGCATTGTGGAGGAATTTTGGCCCACTTATCTTTGCAGAATTGTTGTAATTCAGCCACATTGGTTTTCGTGCATGAATGGCCTTTTTAAGGTCATGCCACAGCATCGCAATCAGATTCAGGTCAGGACTTTGACTAGGCCACTCCAAAGTCTTCATTTTGTGCAGGTTTGTGTATCAGGGTTAACCTCTTCAGCTGAGGTCAATAAGAAATACAACAATAGGATAGTTATAGGTGCCATTACTTATGAGGGGCGTAGCATTAGATGCACTAGGTTGCGCACCATACGCCTCCTGTTTTGCCAGGGGGACACAACGAGAATGAAAACTCCACCCAAATGGAGGTTTGAACCTGGATCCTAAGCACAAAGAGACAAACGCTAAACACTATGCCACCATGCTGTATGATAATGTAATATGAAATTTATGGAATTAAATTAAAATAAAAGTAAAATTCTTTGGTGTTACAGGATTAGACTTTAACTTGAAAATCTGAGCTCAATCCCACACGGGGATGTGGCAGCTCAGTGTTTAGGGTGTTGGGCTATCAATCCGAAGGTTGTGGGTTTAAATCCCATGTTCACTAAAGTTACCAATGTGGACCCTTGAGCAAGACCCCTAACATTAATTACTTTAGGGGGGCTGTCTCTGTGTTCTGTTTGGATAAAAGCGTCTGCTAAATGACCTAATGTAAAATTACAAACATGTTTAAATAAAAGGTTTTCTGATTTCCTCATCGACAAGTACACAGTGCAAAGTTTTGTACGCCTCATATGGACAACCCTACCTGCATCACATGACACACAGCATGTACTAAACCCAGAGATCCAACAAACTAAAGTCAAACACAGACGTCACCTTAGAACTTAAGAATACAAACATGGTCAAAGGTACACTTCTATATACTCTGGCAGTTTTCAGCATTCAAGGTATGTTTTTAGGAAACTTAAGCTTTATTTTATTTTTAACATTCCTTGTAATTCTTTTTTTTTTTTTTATTAATAATTCTTGTAGCTTCAGTGATCATTTCTCTCATCGTTCATCAGTCCCCACAACATTTACTGAGGTTTCCAAACGAAGAAACACAACTCAGCTGCAGACATGGTGATTCAAACTACAATAACATGTACTGGTACCAACAAAAGAGTGTCGGGACCATGGAGCTGATTGGCATGCTTATTGTTACCAGTGCTACATCTGAAGAAACATTTAAAACAAGATTTACCATAAAAGGACACGCTCACAGGGACGCAGTTCTACTCATCAATAACGTCGAAGCTGCAGACAATGCAGTATATTTCTGTGCTGCCAGCCTGCACAGTCATGTACCTTCCTTCTCTGTTTAACAAAAACCTGCAGTCCATCAGCTGTAGACACCTGCACTCTCATAAGCACCATTCATAATAGAGTACACTAAAGAGAAGGCACAATTGCATGATAGAACTTACACTTTTGCCCGTAAAACAGCTTACACTCTTCTTGGAATGCTTTCTGCCTCTCATAATCCTCTATTAGGTTCATCCATGGTAGAAACACCCAGGGCAAGGTGCCAATCCATCACTGGGAACGTACTCACTTACAAAAATAATATATACAGGGGCAGTCAATTCACCTTAAACCATCACTGGGCACATACTCACTTACACAAATACTATATACAGGAGCAGTCGATTCACCTTAAATCCATGCTTTTGGGAATCTGGAGAAAATACATGCAGACAGGTGGAGAACAGGGAAACTTCACCCAGCTCGGGATTCGAACCTGGATCTAGAGTGCTTTGAACACCTCAGTGACACTGCTGGGATATGAACACACCCACCGAATTATACCTGCTCTGTGGACGTACTATTGGGGTTTTGACCATTGGAGAACAGAGTACACAGTATGTATTGTAGTCCAGAAATGGATGAACTACAGTCGGGAACTGTAGAACTAGAACTAAAAGTCCATTTTTACAATAAGTGGAACTTTTGACTGGTACTGTAGATCTTTCGATACTAAAGGTGTAGTAGTAGTAGTAGTAGTAATAATAATAATAATAATAATAATAATAATAATAATAATAATAATAATTTGTATTCAGTAGTAAAATCACTTCTTTCTTTAAAAAAATAATAATAGTAATAAAATTAATTTTAAAAAATAAATAAAAATAAAAAATAAAAATAAAAATACTGGACAGGAATTCAGTACTCTGACACAGCGACATCCATTCATTTATTCATTATCTCCCGCTTTGTCCTCTATTAGGGTCGCGGTGGGGTTCCCCATGCCTATTCAGGGGAGAATGTCTTGGGCGCTGGGCAGATAGACCCAGGACACACACACACTCTATATGGGGCAATTTTGGAGAATTCAATCGACCTTGATCCATGTTTTTGGACTGTGGGAGGGAACCGGAGAACCCGGAGGAAAACCACGCACACGGGGAGAATATGGAAACTTAACCCAGATGAGGATTCGAACCGGGAATCCCTAGTGCTGAGAGGTGAACATGCTAACCACTAAGCCACCGTGCCGCCTCAGCGACAACCAAACTGTAGAAAAGAGCTTCAATAGGGGGCAGTGGTGACGCATAGAAATGTCGAGCTTCCTCCAGACTTTTGTTAAATTGGACTGATCACAGACAACCTCTTCACTTCAAAATGTCTAGAGTTCATACCACATTTTTGCTGATACAGTGTTTCATCGGTGAGCTACATCACTTTTTGTTTTTTTTATTGTGTTCTTCATATTAAGGGCTAAATGTCTCTCTGCTGTTCTATAGGGAGCTCTATGTGCTTAACTATCCTCCAGATGCCTCCAGACCTTCTCTTAAAACCTCATGAATTACTAAATATCACCTGCAGTCACCATGACAATGCATACGACAGAATCTTCTGGTATAGACAGTTGGGCCAGAATAATCTAGAGCTTCTTGGCTGGATTAGTTTTAAACAAGTCAAAGTGGAACAAAATAGTTTTAATGTTTCTGGAGATGGAGAGAAAGAAGGTTTCCTCACTGCGCCGTCTGTAAGTGAACCCTACAGCGCACTGTACTTCTGTGCTGTGAGTAAAGCACAGTGCTGCAAAGAACCGGTGTCCTGCACTGAAACCCTGGGGGCCCTGCATCACATGATTTACTTACAGCACAGGGACTACAGACCAAAGCCTATACACTTATTCTACATGTTAAGGAAGAAGAGAAGACATAAAGACAATAAAAAAAACTGAATTATTAACAATATTTTGACGGCGCCAACACTGAACTTAGTAGCATGTATATTTCTTTCAGTAATTAGAGTTGTAAATCATCTAATGACATGTGGCAAAATGCTTCATGGTCAGATGAGACCGAAACCGGACCTTTGGGACAGAACTCCCTGGAATGTTTGGGCTAATTTTTTTATTATATCGTTAGTCAACCTTTCAGCCCCTGCCACTGTATTTCGTTAAACAGAATATAATGTTTGACAAAAAGACAATGTAAACTAATCTGTCTTCTTGATTATTGTAAACATGAAACTGATTTTATTGTCAAAAAACAAAAAAAAAAGTTGTAACATTATATACAAAGGTTAATATTAAAGAAACCCCTCTTATTTGCATTTTATTTCATTTAGAAGAACTGGTTTTCATACTTGGAAAAGTTAGACAAAAAAAAAGGTCATCATAAGGGGGCAGTGGTGAGGCAGCAACACAAAAGGCATTTATTATAAGGTCCTGCAGATTCATGTTTTCCCACTACTTCAAGATGTTCAGACTTCCTGCCACGTATTTACTTTTACAGTCATTTATTGGTGAGTATTACTTACAGTTTACTCGCATCTTCATCATTTAAAAATCTTTAATCTTAAAATGTTTCTGTGATTTTCTTGTAGGAAGCTCTGTGTCCTTAACTGTTGTTCAATATCCATCCAACCTTTACCTCCAACCTGGCGAAGCCCTGATTCTCACCTGCAGCCATCATGACAAAGCCTATGACAAAATCTACTGGTATCAGCAGGTCAATCACAACGATCTAGAATTAATTGGCTGGCTAAACTTCAAGAAGCCTCAAATGGAAAAAAATAGTTTTAATATTTCTGGAGATGCAGAGAAAGAAGGTTTCCTCACTGCGTCGTCTGTAGGTGAACCCTACAGCGCAGTGTACTTCTGTGCTGTGAGTAAAGCACAGTGCTGCATAGAAACTGCGTCCTGCACTGAAAACCCCGCCTGCATCACATGATACATTAACAGCACACGGCCTGAACGTCAAACACGAGAAGAGAGGAGTTGTGTGCATGTTGTGTTTATAGTATATAAGCATGATTAACTTTATTCTCATATGCATACTAATCATCTTTAATAATAAAGGTATGTATGTTTAAAATTACCCATTAATTAATGCAGGGTCTGTATTTTTTTCTTTATTTAACCACTAATATTAATATTATCTATATTCACAGTGTTTGTTAACTCAGTCCTTGTGCATCAATCACCACCACATCTTCTGAAAACCACGGACCAGAAAGAAGCAAATCTTACCTGATAGCAGTTATCCCTACTTGTATTGGTACCAGCAGAACAGTGTCAATGGAAGCATCGAGCTCATTGGAAGGCTTCATTATGAAAATCCTACACCCGAGAACAAGTTCAAAGCTCGGTTCAGTATTACCGGACACTCCAAAAATGATGCATTTCTGATCATATCCGATATAGAAGTTATGGACAGCGCAGTATATTTCTGTGCTGTTAGTCTACACAGTCATACACCCCCCTTCACTGTTTAACAAAAACCTGCAGACCACCTGCTAATCACATCTGTTAGTAACTTTTAATATAATGTGCTTTATGTGTAACAGTGGATTTACAGTATTTAAATGCGACACTTGAAAATAAAGTGAATTTTATTCTTATTTTAAGTACTAATACTTAAAGTACATCTATAAAGCATTAAAGTGCTGGAACCACCTCTGCTAAGCACAATAAAAGTTACAGCATTAAAAGATTATTTTATAAACCAGTCTGATTCTTTGCATGTACAGTACACTGAGAAAACATCATGGTTTCCTCATCAGCATGTCTTAGATGGAGAAGAAAATTAAAGACTCTGTAGAAACCTCTCACCGACATTGGAAGGACATAGAATAGAACTATAATAATAGAATTTTATTTGTATGCTCCTTTCACGAAACACAAGGTATTTACAATATAGGAAGAAAAAAAAAATTAAAACAGGAGTACAGGAACAACATCTGATACATAAATAAAATATGGAATGCCAAACTTTTGCATGAGACTAGACACTCTGGCTCCGCCTTTGGAATCAGCCAATGATGATGAAAACAGCAAAATGCCAACTGAAAGCCATTTACTCGCATCTCTGAAGAACATTCTTTTGTTCCGCTCAACAATAACTGTTTTGATAGTATTATTTTTTTCTAAGGATGTTTTATCTCAAGACATTTTTGCACATTTTGTTACTTTGGTGTACAGGTGACCATGATCTAACATTTCTGTATATTAAATAATATAACCACAAATGTATTTTATATGATATCAGGAACTGATATTAACCAAAATTCCTCTTTCTCCCAAGATTTTGTCTTCAGCAGTGACATTTCCCAAACCAGCATGTTAATAGAGGATCGAGGGAAAACGGTTAACCTTAGCTGCACACACACTTACAATGACTTCTTCTACCTTTACTGGTACCAACAAACCATGCAGAACACATCACTGAAGCTAACTGGATATCTCTACACATCATCGTTTACAAGCGAGCCCGAGTATCAGGAGCGCTTCCGTATTTTTGGGAATGCTAAAAGGGAAGGCGTCCTGCAAATCTCCAAGCTGACCTCCGAAGACAGTGCAGTTTATTACTGCGCTGTCAAACAGGACACAGTGCAACAGTTTTCTGCTGCCTTCTGCAAAAACACGGCTCATTACAGCAGCTATCTGCACATCTCCAGCTGCTAATATTCAAAAAAAGCCAAGCTTTCATGCGAACCACAACGTATTTAAAAAAGCAGTTATAATTATTATTATAAAGGTTTCATTAGACATCTTCACACTATTTGATCTTTCATGCGAACCACAATGTAGCGGATATTTTATCAATGACGGATGACTTACAGTTTGAAAATTACCAAGGAAGGACTGAGCTAGTACAACTTGTGTTAACATTTATTAAATATCAGTTATTATTATTATTATTATTATTAATAATAATAATAATAATATTATAAAGGTTTCTTTAGAAATCTTCACACTATTTGGTTCTGAACATTGTTATTTTTGGCATAGACACTTAATAATCTCCTGTACATTTAACAATTGTGGTATTAAGACACATTTGTTGGCTTAGGGGTTTAACATCTGCACTGCAGCAACATAAGGTCAATTAATAAGGATCTCCAAATTTACCCATCAGCATGTTTTTGGAAAATAAGAGAAAACAAGAGGAAACTCACAGGAAGTACTGGACTGTACATCCAGGCCCCATACAAAAAGGGCCAACAGGGAAACAAACCTGCTATCAGGTTGCATGTAGGCTGCTGCACCACCAGGATGTTTTCTTACTAGCCACATAAAGTAAGTTTTCTACTTACTCATTTCATAGCATATCTTCTCCAGATGGTGAAGGCCATGTTGATGTATTGATGATCATCCCTCTGAAGAAGCATTGTAGTGAAGTGACGTGAAGATCCACTTTCATACTTGATTAATCCACCTGTATCTGACTGTTTAGGTATTTTGTCCATCAGAACCGATGTGAAGTCCAAATCCTCTTGGTGTGTAGCAGAATCCGTGTGGCTGAATCATGAGAACCACATGATTTACAGAAGCCTTCGGGTCATTCTGTATACACAATGTCAAGTTATCAACAGTGTTGAGACAATTTGAATGGTTCTGGGGTATTTAACCAAAAACAGAACTCTCTATGAGTTAAAAAAAACACATGATGGAATGTGTGCATCTTATTTGAAACAGATTGAGATGTTACAGTATGTGCTTTAACAAACAAACTCCATATTCCACATTGATTCTCCATATTACCCTCCACTCACTTACAAAATGGGGTCACCTGTGTGCCACCTCATTTACATACCCCAGGGAAACATACAGTTCCTAAATAGTTCCTATCAGCAGATCTTAATTCCCCTGCTGATAAGTCTTTTATATATTTAAAGTCTAATTTACATTCTCTCTACATTATTGCTTTTTAATTTATATGTAATATTTAGGGTTTTAATATGTGACATATGCTTTATATTCAAAAGTATTCGGACACTGTTGAATTTGGGTGTTTTATTCAGTCTTGTTTACCCAGGTAAAATAAAATAGAGCCTGCATTTGGGCGAGTTGTTACCTCCAGCTATATATATTGTATAGTATATATACTATAGTAGTTTAGGGAAGGCTCCATTTTGGTTTTAGCAAGACTTTGCTGCTTATTCAGTTCAATTTTCAGCTTCAATTTTAAAGCTAAGATTAAGATTATTTACAATTTACAATAAAGAAGTTGATTTGAAGAGTCCTGCAGGAATGATCAGGAGCTCCTTTTTAATTTGAAATGATAAGTCTTCATCCAATATGTTTATATTGAGAAGAAACTGTTGATATGTTGATGTGAACACTGCTTTGGGAGCCAACAGGGGGTGCTATAACTCAGGATCTAATGAGGTCATGGAGTTGAAGGGTGAAGATGAGTGTTCATTTTTAAATGCTGCCACACTGCCTCATGTTTACCACCTGAGAGACCACCATGACATACCGACTCTGCATTCTCCTCACATTCATATTTAGTATGCATATTTATCGCATTATGCTAACTTTGATTACTTTTATTGTGCTCTCACTACATCATGGATAATTTTGTTTACTCAACAGGTCTCTCTGACGGCGTTCGGATCAGGCAGCCCTCCAATCAAATTGCAAGCTTAACGGGCGATGTGAAGATCCACTGCAGCCATGATAACAGGGATTTAGATGTCATGTTATGGTATTTGCAAAAACCAGAGAACTCCAATTTGGACTTGATTGGCTATAGCTATGCCACGGCTACCCCCAATTATGAGCCTGGATACTCCAAAAGTTTCAGACAGAGCAGAACGGACCTACTAACCGGACACCTGACCATCTCTGAACTCAGCCTGTCTGACTCTGCAGTTTACTACTGTGCTGTCAAAAGGCACAGTGCTGTTGTTTTATCACCCACCTGACATAAAACCCCATCAGATACAGAGTTCACCAGATACAGGAGCAGCAACCGCTTAAACATTTAGCTTAAGGTAAAGGAGAACAGAGTCAGGTCATGACAAGGCATCGGTTCATTTTAAATGAATCAGCAGAATGATTAAAGAGCATTAGCATGATGAGATACTGCAACCATTTGGATATTTAATCATGAAAAAAACATTATAGAGTTTATATAAACTTTCAATTTGATGTAGCTTCTTTCTGATATTATCAATTATCAACTTATAAACTTACTAAAAACATATTAAGAACCTCCTCCACAACTCACATTAATACTGCTGGTTAGGCAACATCTGGTGTCTTTATTGCAATTTAAATGCATAAATCATGCTTTAAAATGGGGCGGCACGGTGGCTTAGTGGTTAGCACGTTCGCCTTTCAGTTTCCATGTTCTCCCCGTGTTCTCCGGTTTTCTCCCACAGTCCAAAAACATGGATCAAGTCATTTGAGTTCTACAAATTGCCCCATATAGAGTGTGTGTGAATGAGTGTGTGCCCAGCGATAGATTGGCATCCTGTCCTGGGTCTATCTGCCCAGCGCCCGAAACGTTCTCCCCTGGATGGGCATGGGGAACACCCCCGCGATCCTAATATAGGATAAAGCGGAAGATAATGTATAATATATATAATATATATATATATATATATATAATCTAGATAGATTAAATCATTGCAAGTGTTAAACTTCATTCAGCATATTAGTTGCCATACAAACACTTTTAAAAAAACCATTATCAAACAAATAAAGTAAAAGAAAATCGTGGCAACACAGTGGCATAGTGGTTAGCATGATCTCCTCTAAGCACTAGGGATTTCCAGTTCGAATCCCAATCTGTTTCTCCCCTGGATTGGCATGAGGAGAATGTATGAATGGATGTGCAATTCTTCATAGATCTTACCACAAGGTGGCTGCTGTGGATTTTTATGATCCACTGAACCCAAAAGGCACCACCAGACTGTAAAGAGACATATTCCATTTAATTTACTAATTATTACTTTCTCTTTTCGATTATATACACATAAACAGGAATCTAATTTGAAAGCTGTTATCAATAAATGTCAAAAACTTATGTAATTTCAATTCACTTTTTTGCCAAACAAGGGTGTCACAGGAGGTGAATTGTAATACCACATGCAAATAAAGAGATGTCTCCACCCCTGCACAAGACACTCCTACAGACCCAGATCACATGCACCACTAAACCAACAGGTAGGGATGTACTGTAGACCAGGTTTTTCTCCTTTTCTAGTTCACTAAGTAAAATGTATACAACCCTTTGGAATCTGTTTCCTTGTGTTTTTATAATTATAGGTATGTTTTGCTTTATAGAGTCAATTAATTAGCTTTAAATACTAATCCCTGTTTATGTAACACTGGTTATTGTTTTTTCAGCAAGGCGTTCGAGCTGCTCTGAAGTTCGGCAGATCTCATCCATTTTAGCCAAAAGCACACAGAGTATATCGATTCAGTGTAACCATGATGACTCTAACTTGCAAATGATGTTGTGGTATCAACAAAACAGTACAGAAATGGCACTGATTGGATACACCTATGGCAAGGGAAATCCAAACTTTGAAGCTGGATTTAGTGAACATTTCCGAATCTCTAGACAGAGCACTCTGGAGGGCAATCTGACCATCGTGAATCTCCAGCCGTCACATTCAGCAGTTTATTTCTGTGCTGCAAGTAGCACTGTGATGTAGATGAACTCAACCCTTTTACCTAAAACCTCACACATGGCAAAAATTAAAACCCAGCTGCTTTAAACCATGGGTTGTTTCTGTTAGTTATCTGATGTAGCAGTCCGTGTTTATATATTTAGTATAAACCAATTTCAGTAATATCGTGCTTTAGAGCTCTACTGACACCTACATGCTAGAGGTGAATTTGTGATACTTAATTGCCCCTGGTGTGAACACGTGTGTGAAGGTGTTTCTTGTTTCTTTATCTATGAAGAAGTGCACTCATCAGGGTTGCAGCTATATTTTTTTGTAAAAAAAAAAGAAAGAAAATATTGATGTTTTATGGCTACATGAAGAAATGTATGTTAAAGTGATGAAGTGATTTATTTTACATACAGTACTTACACACTGAGTCCTCCACATTTAACCCATCCATGCAGTGAAACACATACATATACACTGTACATACATATACACATATATACTGAGGTGAAAACACCATATATATATATATATATATATATATATATATATATATATATATATATATATATATATATATATATATCCCCCCCCCCCCCCCCCCCCCCCCCCCCCCCCCCCCCCCCCCCCCCCCCCCCCCCCCCCCCCCCCCCCCCCCCCCCCCCCCCCCCCCCCCCCCCCCCCCCCAATTTTCAGAATTCAATTGACCTTGATCCATGTTTTTTACATAGCAACAATTTGAATTGGCCTTGACTCTATATTTTTGGACTGCGCGAGAAACCGTAGAACCTGGAGAACAACCACACATGGTTACAGGTTGTGTCACCCTCTTTCATCCCCTCTTCCTTCCTAAAAAAGATTTCCTAAAACTCCTCCTTCAAGCGGCTCATAAAGGTACATGCTACAACCCCCTGCACCACATTTTTTTCCGCTCTATACTAAGAAAATGAAGTTCTGTTTATAGGGATCTAAACCTTAAACCTAACACATTATATTATTTGTGACTTGGCTTTTTCAGACTGTATGTGTTATTAGGCTTTTCTAGTAAAATGATTGTTTATAAACACATTTTTTGTAAATTTATTCTATCTTTTTTCAATCTGTTTCTTTTATTATTAACAATAACAGATATGGTGGACAGTGTAAAGTTTCAGGATTATCCACCTCTTATAGTCAACCAAAAGATGGAAAAAGTGACGCTCTCATGTAGACATGATGATAGAACTCAAACTTTACTGCTCTGGTATCGCCAAGAACCAGACAGCACCGATCTGACTCTGATCAGCTATAGCTACGTCAGTTCTAAACCAACATACGAGGCTGGATTCACTGAGCGGTACGAAATGACCAGGCAGGACCCTTTATCTGGTGAACTATCCATCTCCAACATCCAACTCTCAGACTCCGCTGTTTATTATTGTGCTGCCACAAAACACAGTGTTTCATTTTAAATGATCCACTCACTCAAAACCTCATCAACTGAAATAAATACCACCGTTACAGATACAGATCTGATGCTATGAAACTGGTTAGCCACCATCAGGTGCTCTGTAAAAACAAATTGGTTTTATGCAATGCATACAACATACAGTAAACTACAGCATGAGTTTTATTTTTTTATTTATTTTTTTGTCATACATTTTGATGTTGAAACCCAGGACCTCTGAGCCAGTAGGTGGAGATCTAATCAAGCTATTTGTTGTTTATTACATTGACTTTATTCTGAATTATGAAAATATTCTAAGTGGCATTCCATTAATATTATTATTGTTCATCAAATATGTGCAGGTGGAGACTTAATTATCTGACATGCATGAGTGTTAGACATCACATTTCAATACTTAATACTAAATGTGTCCCTCACCAACTTACACTGTAAAATAATGCAGGATAACAAAAATCTGAATTCATATTAAAAGTGCTCAGTGGACATCCTTCAATACATCACTCCCTCTTTGTTTTTTACTTTTTTTTCTTACAGTTTTTAATCTGTCTAATCCAATCTTAATCTTAATCAGAATTTAGCATATTTAAATCACATTAATCTGCAGCCTTTAGCATCTTATCGTTGATGCTTGACTTATTTTTGCACATATTCACTTAGATTACCCTATGTATTGGACACTGTATTTTTTGTCTTAATATTACACTTTTTGACACTTTGTGTGCATATGTACATACTTCCGTTTTACCCCAGTAATACAGTATATCACCCCAGTATATCATATTTTCAGTTTTTATCTGTGATACATCTGTAAATTTAAATATTCTTTATTACATTTATTCCCTTTATTATAATAAATTATTCTATCTATCTATTATGTGATTTACAAAGAAAACATGAACGCTCAAGATAATCTCCTATATTTGAACACACACACACACACACACACACACACACACACACACACACACACACACATATATATATATATATATATATAAATATATATATATATATATATATATATATATATATATATATATATATATATAATTGTAAAACTGCACCAAGACACAATCTGGGAAAGGTGAGCTCAATTAAGCTCCACCCACATGTACCAGTCTGAATCCAGTGCCTGCTGTGTGTGTTAACATTTACATTCATTTAGAAGCATGCAGGGGTTTTGGGCTCTCTGTTTCTACTTTTGTTTGTGTTTCGGTATGACAGTTACTGTGTACTATGTATTGCTTCATTTGTACAGCTTTATGATTAATAATATTTAGTGTTTTGTGTTGGTTTTCTTTGACAGGAAGAGGAAACAGTGTTACATTTCAGCAAATTCCATCCCGTCTAGTTAAAGAAGCAGACAGTACATCTATCGAGTGTAACCATGATGATAGTTCCTTGATATATATGTTATGGTATCAACAAAAGAGCAACAGTGCAGCTTTTCCTCTGATTACTTCTGGCTATGCCTCAAGTGATCCAACCTACGAAGAAGAATTTAAGGATCGATTTAAACTGAGTAGAAAGAGTGCACTGCAGGGAACTCTCACCATCTCTAACCTGCAGCAGGCTGATTCTGCTGTTTATTACTGTGCTGCCAAACTTGCACAGTACTGCACATTAATACAGGCCTCCTACTAAAACCTCAAACACGCCAAGAACACATGCAGTTACAACCATCCTGATTTATCTGTTGAGGGTTCATATTATTTGTGGTTCTCTATATTGGGTAATGGAACAAATTGCTGATTTGGTGTTTGCAGAATGTATTTGCATGCTTTTGCAGCTGTACCATGTAGGCTTTAGTTTAGAATGAGATGGCATTAAAGCTCCATTCTGTGATGTCCTTTGTCCATATAGTGAACATCAGCTGTTTATTCGTAAGGTTTTGGAATCACTTATGGTATCCACATACATCTATCTGCTGAACATGATTTACAGCACTCCCCTACACACACATATTAAGATAGACACTCATTTGCAAGCCTGAGCAAATTGTAGCCTCAGTTGGCTGTGCCTAGTTGACTGAAGTGACAGCTGTTGTGCTCTTATGCTGCTGTAGCCCATCTGGTTCAGGGTTCATCATGTTCATTCAGAGATGCTGTACTGCAGTCTAATCACTGGGCACACTCACTCACACCGACACACTCTATATGGGGCAATATGGTGAATTCAATTGACCTTGATCCATGTTTTTGAACTGTGGGATGAAACCGGGGAACCCAGAGAAAACCCACCTGGACACAGTGAGAACATGGAAACTCCACCCATATTAGGGTTCGAACCGGGAATCCCTAGCGCTGAGAGGTGAACGTAGTTGGCCATGTGGAACAATAAATGTTAAATAATAAATAATAAAGGACTTTGCCCAAGGACCTACATTGGTAACTCCATTGTACCTGTGATTTGAACCTACAACCTTTAGATTAGCCCAACACATTTAGTCCTAATCTACCTAAAGAATACACTTTATGCCTGAACAGGGACTTGATTAAAAGTCTGATGCTCTTCCGGCTGATCTACCTAAAGCCTAAGAATGAACCCCCTTTCAACAAGGTTCCTCCCACCTGTGTTAGTATTAAAGCAACGTGGCTGATTTAAATAGATTTCTCATGAAGCTAGAAGGATGTATGACCCTATTGTGATCCTTATTTTAGTTTTGGGTATAAATTATTTTACAAAACCTATTGACTACTTATCAAATGTATTGTCATTATTCTTAATTGGTTTATTTTTAACAGGGAAGGTGAGCAGCGTAAGCTTTAAACAGATCCCATCCGTCCTTGGCAATAAGAGTAAAGATATAGCCATACATTGCAGCCATGACGACAGTAGTTTGAGATACATGTTATGGTATCAACAAAAGAATACGACCTTTTCTCTAATTATTTCTGGTTATGCCACGAGTGATCCAATCTACGAAGATGAATTTAAGGGGCGATTTGAACTTAGTAGGAAGAGTGGACTGGAGGGAACCCTTACCATCTCTAACCTGCAGCAGGCTGATTCGGCTGTTTATTACTGTGCTGCAAGGTTTGCACAGCACTGTACATAATACAGGCCTCCTACTAAAACCCCAAACACACTATTTACACATGCAGTTACAATCATCCTGCTTTATCTGATGAAGGTTTATACAATTTGTGGTTCTTTGTATTGGGTAATGGAGCATGCTGCATTGGTGGATGCATAGAGCGTTGGGAAACCAACCCACCCCGCCTTGCAACTCTAGTATAGAAATAAGCAGACATCATTACATCACAAGGCGGCACGGTGGCTTAGTGGTTAGCATGTTCTCCTCTCAGTGCTGGGGATTTCCATTTCAAATCCCAATCTGGGTTGAGTTTCCATGTTCTCGCCGTGTCTGCGTGGGTTTCCTCCGGGTTCTCCAGTTTTCTCCCACAGTCCAAAAACATGGATCAAATCAATTGAATTCTCCAAATTGCCCCATATAGAGTGTGTCTGTGTGAGTGAGTGTGTGCCCAGCGATGGATTGGCGCGCTGTCCAGCACCCGAAACGTTCTCCCATGAATGGGCATAGGGAATCCCACCGCGACCCTACTAGAGGATAAAGCAGGAGATAATGGATGATTGGATCATTGCATCACCATCAGCAGCCTGAACCTTTAATACAACACAGAATGGATCAATACGCTCAGGTTGTTCATGTCAGTTCAAAGGGTCAGGATTCAAAGCACAACAATCTTACCAACCACACAGATCTTCTACCTCTTTAGCCCATTAAACTAAAGCCCCAGGCATCCAGTGTAGCCGTGATGACAGTGGCATTACTGATATGTTATGGGATCAACAAAGAAGCAACAGTCTGTGTGATAAACAAACCCACAAGGCACTGCAGTAAACAAAAGAGCCTTGAGATAAGAATTCAGAATGGTTCCTCACCTCCTCAATGAATGATGATGATGTGGTGATATGGGTTTTGCAGTTGCTGTTGATGCTGCTCTGATCCAACATCCCAGGTTTGCAAGGTTCACCAATGTGACTTTGCTTGGCTCTGTTCCCTCCATATGTGGAATGGCATCATGGCAGGTTGTGAATTGGCTACACTCCCCTCTACTGGCATGAAACAGTAAGGACCTGTGTCTCCTCACCAATCCACATGCCATAGAGTATCAGTCTTATTGAGCCTGTGTCTCTGAACAATGTTTATCACTCTCTTGTTCATCATTTTGTATTCTGGTATGATATTTGGGCAATAATCCTGATTACCTTTATTACATTTGATCGAATTCTACATATTTTTGATTTGATTTACTTTATTTTGTATTATTGTTGTTGCTGTTTCTTGTTAGGCAGATCCAACTGTACTACATTTCAACAGACCCCACCATTTCTGGCCAAGGAAACACAATCTGCAATGATCCACTGCAGCCATGATAACAGTGGTCTGCCTGTTATGCTGTGGTATCAACAAAAGGGCAACAGTACAGCCTTTTCTCTGATTACATATGGCTATTCCAGCACGCAGCCGACCAACGAAGATGGATTTAAAGAACGATTTGAAATGAGCCGAAAAGGATCGCAGGAAGGAACGCTTGTCATTGAAAATCTTCAAATATCGGATTCAGCTGTTTATTATTGTGCTGCTAGTAGCACAGTGATGTTCTGTTGATCAGGCACCTTACTAAAACCTTGAACCACTAGATTACATAGGGGGAGGGGGTGTTTCTAATACTTGTTTGTTATCTGATGTTTTATATTACCACCTGGTTTATTAAACTCAGTAAGCTCTTTGTTAGGACTGCCTAAGAAATGAGAGCTGTGTTGCTTAAGCTATCGCCTACAACCAGCATGGGGTAATTGTCTTACTGCAAACTGCCTGATCTCACTTACAAAGGGAGACGACATGAATGACAGCACTCTTCTGCCAGCAAACAGAATTCCAACTGTATATACACTACTCTACCCTTTGCCCATGTGCGGTGGAGGCGGAAAAACGCAGCCAACTCAGGACACGGAAACGGGGCCATGATTTGTCCCAAAGCTGATGCTTATATATGCTCAGCCTGAAAACAATAATTGGCTTAAGGTGCAACAAATCACGGGGCATTGGAGCTTTATTACCCGTGCCAAACTACCACAAATTTCATCCACCCAACCATTACCTTTGACTTAATCTTCTACTAGGGTTGCGGGGGGTTCCCCATGCCCATCCAGAGGAGACCGTTTCGGGCGCTGGGCAGATACACCCAGGACAGGACACCAATCTATCTCTGGACACACTTACTCACACAGACATACACACACAAACACACTCTATATGGGGCAATTTGGAGAATTCTAGCAATTTGGAGAATTCAATTGACTTGATCCATGTTTTTGGACTCCAGAGTGGAAACTCCACCCATATTGGTATTCGAACCGGGAATCCCTAGCGCTGAAAGGAGAACCTGCTAACCACTAAGCCACCGTGCCACCCATGAATTTCATAGCTAGAAAAAAACTTTACCAGTAGGTCCAGAGACAGGTTTTACACCCCCACTCTCCATGTACATTTACATTTACATTTAGCAGACGCTTTTATCCAAAGCGACTTACAAATGAGAACATTACAAGTCAATTAGATGTAAACCCCCCTAAGTAAGTGGCTGAGAATGTGTATCAAATGCTATACCCCCTAATGTAACAAACATAAAAAAAAATGTGAGGCTTTAGAGATACAACACTAAGCACCCTCCTCTTCACAGTGTTCCTTAACGTATTGTCTCTATTGAAAAAAAGGCCTGCAGAAGAAGACAGAAAAACTGTTCTTATCCCTTATGATGCTGTGGCTACTTCTGTGCTTAGGTCTGTTTAATTCCATTTTTTACACATCGCAAGGGCAGAATTTATTTAAACTGAGTTATTCCCTTTTTATTTGATTCCAGAGCTGATCTCAGCTGAAGTGATCCTCCAGGAACCTCTATTCAAGACTGCCATTTCAAGAAATAACATCTCATTCAACTGTTCTGTAGCAGTGAGCTACAAAATGAACAGCTTTACTATGCAGTGGTACAAACAGGACAATCACGGTGCTCCACTGAAATTCCTCATGATGGAATATGAAGCCCCCACAAAGAAAATGCAGGTTTCTATCACAGCAACGGCGAACAAGTTCGATTTGCAAATTTTTGACTTGACGATGCAGGACAGTGGTGTTTATTACTGCGCAGCCCGTCACAGTGATGCAGAGGTTGAGTTTAGCATCACAAGAAGCAACATCTGCTGAAAATCTATTACAGGGTTGGTACTAAGTGGTTTTTCTGAGTATTTATGTAAAAAACATATGTTTTCGGGTAAAATCTTGTTTAAAAAATGTATAGAAATCAATAAAAAAACAATATTGAAAATAGTAACTGATACACTAAGTTTAGGGAAGATTAGTGTACATTAGGCTTCTGCTTTAATATGTTAGTGCACACATTTAACACATCACTTAGAAAATAAACACATAAATACAGTGTTCAGGGACCTGAAGTCCAGTATATTTATTTCTATATTTAGTTTTCTTTATTTACTATTTTTTAAATATGTTTTATAGCAGATTTAAAAGCTTAAAGTCGTCTGTTAACATGAACATTAACTTGCACTGCTACAAAACTATGACGTCTGCAAGTTTAGTGACGTCATCTTAATGTGATGCGATTACAGTGGATTAAAGATCATATACTGACCTCTGCAGGATCGACAGAGAAATCTTTTTTTTGTTGGCATTTCATTTTGATGGAACGCTGTTACGTTTAAAAAGACTTTTATTATATAATAAAATGAATTTTGATATATAGCTTTACACATTTTACATCCACCTATTTTAACTACTATGTTTGCGGTACAAGTGTTTTTAAAGCTTTTATTATATTTTTATTACATTATTATATTATTTTTAATTGGTTATGCTCTGAAATAAAATCCATCCATCCATCCATTATCTCCCGCTTTATCCTATATTAGGGTCGCGGTGGGGTTCCCCATGCCCATCCAGGGGAGAACGTTTCGGGCGCTGGGCAGATAGACCCAGGACAGGGCGCCAATCTATCGCTGGGCAGAAATAAAATCATATTATAAAATTAATAAACAATTACATAATTGATGAGCTCATTCCCATCCATTGCCCTGGGCAGATACACCCAGGAAAGGGCACCAATCAATCACTGGACACACACTTACACACACAGACACATACTATATAGGGGCAATTTAGAACAGCCAATTTACCTTGAATCCACATTTTGGACTGAGAGGAAACCGGAGAACCCAGAGAAAACCCACATGGACACAGAGAGATCATGGAAACTCTACCCAGATAAATATTCGAATGGTTGCTAACTAACCACTACTCCATCGTGCTGCCCTGTCTGTCCTTATATAGAAACAAAAGTATTGGGACACAGAAACATTAGACCTACAGGGGATTGAATGAGTCTTATGATCGATTCAAACTGACTCTTACTTTGCCGCTACAACAGCGTCGACTCATTAGGAAAGACTTTCTACAAGATTTAAAAGTCTGCCATGAAGAATTCAGAATCATCTGTTATAATGTTTTATAAAGTCAGACACAGATGTTGTAATGAGGTGCCTGCTTCACAGTCTCTGCTCATCCAAAGTGTGTTTAATGGAGCTCGAGATTAAGGCTCTGGAAAAACTAAGCTAACTTGCAAATCTCTAAAATTAATTTTAAAATTATTAAAATATTTTATACAGAAATGTGTTACTTTGACTTTTCTATCACATATATAGATGTTAATAAATCTCCCTGTTTTCACAGCCGTTCAATGCAGCGATGAGCAAACAGTAATTTAGCTCTCAGGACTCCATTAATCTTACTTATTGCAGGGGCACTCGTGTCTCCACCTTCTGGTACAGTTACAGTGGGTGCTGTCATGTCATTTTTTTTATAAATATGGAGGTGCCACAGGCGGATGTGGGTGCCTGTTTCGTCACAGTGAATCAACGATGCACCTGGACAATTTCTCTGTACCCACAGAAATAGTAACATTCAGTTTAGACAGAATGGCTGCTGAAGCACCTGATAAAATATTTAAAAGTGAAAGGTTTCGATTAGAAATGTTGATAGGGTGAGAAGGGTGGGGGTGATGGGGTGAGACAGAAAGCAAGATTTTGTTTTTGTTCAATGCTTTAGCACCGTGGGGACAGGGGGCCACGATGATATATTTCCATAGAGCCGCCGTACAAAAACCTCCTGCTATTTTCTGTCAGTGCGTCGATACAAGAGCTGCAAGAAAGACAATTCCAATCAGATGAATATGCTCCTTACTCTTAAAACATGCTGCCCTCTGGTATATTTATTCACTTTTAACAACATTTTGGTTTTTTTAAAATCATGGGAATGCATTTTTCTCGACCCACTTTGTGATGAGATGTATCATAACTGAAGATGTAATTCAGCTCCTGTTTTAATGTCAACATTTCTAATCTGGATTTTACCCTCAATGTGGAATATTTGCCAGTTTTCTGGTGGAATACAATCAGCATTTGGATTCTATTTAGGAGCACTGATTAACATCGTGACACTGGCACTCAAGCATATTTTGGAGATGGAACAAAACTGACCGTTTTAGGTAAGTGCACCATATTTCCATTCTAACCCTGAAAACTGAAGTAGAGATGTATTTCAAAACATGTTAAATTTAGATTAAATTAGCATAAAGTCTCCAAAAATAAAGCTTTTTCCATTTGAACATCTCTATCATATTCTAAATATAACATACTGCTTATGAGACTTTGGTAAGATGTAGGAAATTAGTTCATATGTCTGTACTGTGCCAACGTCGCTCAAGCATACTTTGGCCCTGGAACCAAACTAACAGTTTTAGGTAAGAAGACATTCAATTTATTTCTTTACTAATAGAAAACCATTGTAACTTAAATGTAAGAGTGGCAACAAGTAAAGTGCATCAGACAGCTAAGGTTTGATGGAGACATCAGAAATTCGTTCACATTGTCATACTGTGACCTTCGGATCGCAAGCGTACTTCGGTGATGGAACTAAACTCACAGTTTTAGGTAAGAAATTTGCACGCTGTTGATTTAAGTCACTTTAATTTTATTAAAAGGCCTTTTCTACTTCAAAATACCTTTTCGAGCTTTAACAACATAATAGGGGACTACATTCTAAATTGGGAAATTCGCTCATGTGATCAAACTGTGCCAGGGCTTACAAGCATACTTTGGAGATGGAACTAAACTCACAGTTTTAGGTAAGAAATTTGCACGCAGTTGATTTAAGTCACTTTAATTTTATTAAAAGGCCTTTTCTACTTCAAACATACCTTTTCGAGCTTTAACAACATAATGGGGGACTACATTTTTAAATTGGGAAATTCGCTCATGTGATCGGACTGTGCCAGGGCTTTCAAGCATACTTTGGAGATGGAACAAAACTTACAGTTTTAGGTAAGAATTCATTTCTTTCCAATATTAAATTGACTTATCACTGCAAGTGATTTGAGGTAAGTCCTGGATTGAGATAGTTTAGCTCAATTCCAAATATATAAGTCTGTATAAAAGGCTCGACTCAGCTATTACATCACTCAGGCTGCTTTAAACTGTAGAAACTGTTTATACTGTGAGTGAAACAGTAATTTAACTTCATCACAAACTTTACAATGACAACAGACATCAGCCAAATCTGAGAAATTTGTTCATGTAAACTTACCGTGACTCCGGTTATCAAGCTTACTTTGGAGATGGAACGAAACTGACAGTCTTGGGTAAGAAAATTTGGTTCATTAAACTGTCACTAGTACAAATTTTGTTTAAAATGGTTTGTATTGTTTTGGTATTAGGAACTAAACGGTTTGAATTCGTTTCAGTTAGAAGTAGATGCTTCTGATCTAAACTGGTAAAGTTGGGTAAATATAACCAGGTCAGTGTTTAAGTAAAATTTGCTCAGAGAAAAACTGGAAGAAATTTGTACCTGTCATTAAGTTAGCTTAGATGAAATTAGTAAACCCAGTCAGGCTGTGACAGTGGTTATGGATCACAAGCTTACTTTGGAGATGGGACGAAACTGACAGTCCTGGGTAAGAAAGTTTTTGGCCTTAAAATTCTTACTTTAAATTGTTTTTAAATGATGTGTGGAGTTTTTGTTTTATGAAACTAAAATGTTTATGTTTGGTTTATGTCTGTGTTAGTTCATTCCAGAGTAGAGTATTAGATGTCCTTCTGATCTAAGTTGGTAAAGTTATATATAATATATATATATATAAAATCAGGTTATATTTTGCCAAAGTGCTAAAGATTTCCTCAAACAAAAAGTTTTACATGTTTATCTGTGAGAAAAATGTACCTCTGTGATGGAGTTACCATTATAGACACATTGGTATAATTAGTAAACCCAGTCAGGCTGTGAGCGGTTATGACCCAGCTTTCTTTGGAGATGGAACAAAACTGACAGTCTTAGGTAAGAAAGTTTTGGTTTTATGAAATTGTAACTTGCTTTAAATTCTTTCCAAATGATGTTTGTATTCTGGTATAAAGAACTATAATGTTTGAGTTAATTCCAGAGTAGTAAATGCTTCTGATCCAGGCTTGTAAAATTGAATATATAAAATTAGGTTGTATTTAAAAAGTGCTTAAAAATTTTCTCAAACAATAATCATCAGTGTAAGATAATCAATAATCAACCACTTAAACACATATGAAGAGACATATGAAATTAGTAAACCCAGTCAGGTTGTGAGTAGTTATGAACAAGCTTACTTTGGAGATGGAACCAAACTGACAGTCTTAGGTAAGAACATTTTGGTTTTAGAAAATTGTACTTAATACTTAAATGCTATTAAGAGTGTGTGTATGTATGTAGTTTTTAAAATAAGCAACTAAAATGTGTAAGTTTGTGTAGGTTCTTTTAAAATTAGTAAGTGTTTCTAATCTAAGCTGGTAAAGTTTTACATAGAAAACCAGATTATAATTAGCCCAAGTGCTTGAGTTAAGATTTCCTCAAACAAAAATTTTTAAAATTATTTTTTGTAAGAAAATCTTGCATGTAGCATTAGACACATCAGTGAAATTTGTAAGCAAAGTCAGGCTGTGAGCAGTTACGGACAAGCTTACTTTGGAGATGGAACAAAACTGACCGTTTTGGGTAAGAAAAGGCTTTTTTATTCAAATCGACAACAATTTACTGAATTATGTTGGAAAAGGAAATGTTCAGGGTAGTTAAACAAAATACCTATTTGAGAAGAATTGACTGTGGTTCCAGTCTAGACCCAGTGCATTTGTACATGTTTTTGTTATCACAGTCTTTTGGTTGGTTTCTATTTGCAAAGTTGTGTTTTTTGGCAGCCAAATGCATTACATTTAATTTGGAGAGCATTAGAGATATGTGAGAAAATAGTTCACATGTAATTTACTGTGAGCAGTTACGCAGCACAAGCTTACTTTGGAGATGGAACCAAACTGACAGTTTTGGGTAAGAATATAAATCAACATAAATTTGCTGGGGCTTTTTTTTATCAAGGATGCAAAATATGCATTAAAACATAGGTGATAAAATGAAAGCTCAGTTTAAGCAGAACTGATGGTGGTTTAGTTCTGAACGCTGTTTCCTTCATACATTTTCTTAGTGATTACCACATTTGAGGCTGATTTCCTTTTATAAAAGTTCCCATTTTGGCACATAGCTGTATTAGAACACTGTGATTCAGTAAGCATCAGACAGATCTGTAATAGCTGTTTACATGAATGATACTGTGAGCAATGCTGGAGCACAAGCTTTCTTTGGGAACGGCACAAAACTGACGGTTTTAGGTAAGAATTATTTCCCTCCAATTTTTTTTTAGCCTTCAAGTAGATAAGGTGTCTTAATATAACAATCCATGAACTTAATGAAGGATATACATATATATTTTACAAATAATTAACGTTCAGTTGGACTTTTTGATATGATGATCATACGCTGTGCCAATTATGAAGCTTATTTCGGCGACGGCACAAAATTGACCGTTCTAGGTAAGTATTATGTTGTTTGCTCTTCGTCTTTAGACTCTGATTAAAGTCTGCGAATCACAGGTGGTAACCATTTTAAGAATTTCATCGATGATGAGATACAAACGTATGCATTTGCTCTGAAGTAGAGACTCTTAGGTCATTAATACTACTAGCCTTGTCGTTGTGCCTACAATGAGCCAGCATACTTTGGCGGAGGCACCAAACTAACAGTTCTTGGTAAGAAATTTTTTACAGTAGTTAAGTTTTAGTTTGAGTTTGGTATGTTCGTTAAAGTCTGATTTAAGAGACAATGAAAAAAGAGATTTAAAAAATTGGAGCTTCTTAAATCAGAGATCAGACCTTTATGATACAGCCTTGAAACTCTGTGCTCAAATACTCAAGCATATTTCGGAGATGGTACCAAACTCACGGTTCTAGGTAAGAAAAATACTATATGTGTTCTATATCTGACACTCTCCATTACTCTATAATACTGAATCAAAGACATAAATGATGCAAACATTAAAATAGTGTAAATGTTTATTTAGTTTAGACCATTTTCTCGTTTATGTCTTCATAATCACCAAATCGGTTTGTATTCCCCTCAATATTAAATTCTGTGCTGCAACAAACTTAATTATTTGCTATAATTTATATAAGTATGTAAGTGTTGATTGTTGTTCGAGTCGACGGAAGTTTTCTTGTAGCTTAATGTCAGTGTGACACCGATCCAGCATACTTTGGCAATGGAACAAAACTTACAGTACTAGGTAAGATTAAACATACATTCTTAGTTTGTAGTTGTTAAAATGTTCTGATTGATTCTACTTTGTCATTCAGCTGTATTGAGTCAAAAATAATGTTTTGATGGGATTACAAGGCTCAAATTTCAAATAGCAAAATAATGAATGCAAATGCCAAACTTATGAGCATAGACATGTTCAGGTCATTAGGAGAATGCACTTAATACCAAATAGTAATCCAAAGAAAAGGGAAACTTTAGAAAGGACATTGTGCAGGATCGCACTGAGGTAACTTTAGTAGAACCACTCCACTGTGGCTACGGTACAAGTCAAGCTTACTTTGGTGAAGGCACTAAATTAACAGTTCTGGGTAAGAAATTTGTTTTCTTATAGCACCAAATTTAATGACTTGAAATCACCTTGGAGGTAATTGTTATTGATCATTGAAAATATCAATAAGTAAGTGTTTATTAGTAAGTGAACAAGCTTGAGATGCCATAAAAGTATGAAACATTGCTGCTGAAACTACATCTCAGTCTGTAGTATGTTGTGATCAACCTTTATGAACCCATATGACTTATATATCATATGAATTTCCTTAATTGTACATTGTTATTTATATATTTGATATTACAGATCATTTACACAAGGATTTATTTTTCAAAAATGGACCAGATATTTATCTGAGGCTCATTCATAATATTTTTTTAAGGTGAGCAGGGTCTGGGCTATAATAAAATAACCTATATGGTAGTAATAATCCTTCATAATAAGCAATCAATTCAGTACTGCAGCAGAAACAACTCTTATGTTTCCCAGTTTGTAAGAATAATGAATGAGGTTTTAAGCTTACGATCTAATACAATTGAGTTAGTAGCAGTCAGTCAGGCCAAGCTGTTTCCTCCAAGAGGATTTACATTGTGCTGCTGGAAGCAATCCACTTTACTTCGGTTCAGGAACAAGACTAACGGTCCTTGGTAAGAAATTTACATATTTAAAGTAGTTTGTTTTGGAGTTGGTTATCCTGTGGTACTTCATTCTGAGCAAAGATTATGATTAAAAAGCCAGATAGAATCATTCTTTAAGCTGAAGGGAAGATTTCAGGTACAGGCTTGCAGCTCTGTGCACATATTCAGAAGCATACTTCGGAGCTGGCACCAAACTTACAGTTCTGGGTAAGAAAAAAAAATCTGTTATGCGTGGATGGTATATTTCAGTAGCTTTTTGAGCATTATATTCTGTTGCTATATAAAAACTACACAATCTTTAAAGGATTTGTGTTGTTTTATTACCTCTTATAAACCTGCAGCAGGTTAAAAGATGTTAAACACTTTAGGTACTCAGTTTACTAGTAAAATAAAGTGTGTGTGTGTGTGTGTAATGCAATATGCAACAACTTACAAACTATTGCATCGTTCGTTGGTAGTTTTTATAGTAGCTTAGTCTCAGTGTGACAACAATGATCGTCTATACTTTGGCGGTGGGACCAAACTGACAGTAACAGGTGAGAACGTTGGATAAAATCCAATACGAATGTTTTTAATGAGATTATATTATATGTTCTCTGTAAAGAGTTACAGTGAATGTGGAATTTATTTGGGCATATTTTTATAAAAAAAGTTAAAATCTTGAGAAATATACAGAGCAGATATAATCTAAAGGTCAGAGACAGAAGAGAATTGTACAAACTAAACTACATGTATCATGGATAATGGATCCTGATCCAGATCAGATGTTGCCCTTTATATTAGTCGACTGGTATGAGCTGTGCCTCTGGTGTAAATCCAGCTTACTTTGGTGGAGGAACAAAGTTAACCGTTCTTGGTAAGAAACCTGATCTTGTTATTGCTTCGGTGTGTTTAGTGGTTGGTCATGATGGTCAGGTGCGATTTAAATGTGGTTGGATCTATTTAGTAGAATGGATATGTATTAAGTCCCCCAGTATTTGCTTATTTTCTAAATGTTAAAAACGAACATCATGAAATCAAAGTGTCTTAAAGAACCGTCACATTATAATAGACATTAGAAATTAATTAAACCAGGCTCATAAGTAAAGTGTGTAAATCACTGGAGGTGATAGCAAGGTGATATATTAGTAAGTTACTATGCTGTGCCTCTGGTGGATATCAAGCTTACTTCGGTGGAGGGACCAAGTTAACTGTTCTTGGTAAGCATTTTCCTAAAAGGATAGAAATGAAGTCATTATTTTTATGTATTATGGTTGTTTTTAGTGTTCTACATTCAATGTCAAATAACACTAAATGCCTTTAACTATGATATATATTAGCTGCTGTGATGATTGTGTTGCCATGTATATTATAACGGTGAATAAGTATGGATAGGTATATAAAACAAATGACAGACTGAGATGTATAACTGATTCGCTAAAGCTGGAGGGAAATGAATAAGACACTTCGGCCATGGCGGTAATTTTATTAGTGAACTAGTGCACTGTGCTGGTGGAACATATCCAGCATACTTTGGCAAAGGAACCAAGTTAACTGTTCTTGGTAAGACATCTTGTCTTGTGGCATATTTGTTTTTTGTGTACCTTGTTTTATAGTCCGTAATCTATGTAATGTTGTTGTGTAATTGTTGCAGATCTAGTTTAATTTCATTTAATTCATGTGAAAGACAGAATTTAGAGTTACAATTAATTAGGTTTAACATGTAGATCTATCATACATGCACCCAGATGCTAGTGAGGGTTTTCTCCATAGCTTAGAATCAGTGTGAACAACTATAACCCAGCATACTTTGGGAGTGGAACCAAACTCACAGTGCTAGGTAAGAAATTTAGTGTTGAAAATATTTTTTTAATGTAATTAGTAATGTAATGTTTAGTCATTAGAGGAAGTGTATTGTGTGCTATATGATAAGACTGTCATTATAAGTTGTCTGTTGCGATATATATGATCTTCTGGAGATTTCTTCGGATTAGGTGCTAATTCACACATAGGATCCATGATCAACTTAGTACTTATGTTTATAATTACAATCGCTATTAATATCTAAAACTGTAAATTGTTTTGACCTAAACTATGTTGAATTTCCAGGCTTTGATTTGTCTGATGCATTTATTAATTAATTTTGTCCAAAATTAGAATACATGAAAATTCAGATATATTTAAAGAAGATGTTTTACAAACTTGGAGATGATGGTTGGTGTCTTTGTAGAGTTGTAGAGTCTGATACAGTTTGAATAGGACAGGCCATTTTATTATCACTCCTGGGCAATGTGAACAACATGCCAGCACACTTCGGTTCAGGGACCAAACTCACTGTTCTCGGTAAGATTACGCTTTTCAGGTTTCTTGCAATGTTCAATCATTTCTGTGTGTTTTTAAGGCACTTTAGTGAAGTTGGTTAATATGTTTGCCAACAAAAAATATCTAAAAGTCTTGCAAATTATACTTTAACCAATAAAATAACAATAAATGGCTTAACGTGACTCCTAAAGGATGCTTGATACAGTGCATTAACAAGACTTTTGACTTTGGGAGCTGATTTTAAGTTCATAGTTAGTTTTGAAGATCTTAATTTTAAAAAAGGTAAAGAACAAGTCTGTGGTATAAAATTATACGACATCATTAGAGATGTTTGGAATGTTGCTTGTGGTTTTCCTGCTAAGGAAACCATTGAGTTGAGCATACAACTGTAAAATCAGATAAATCATGCAGAAATGCATAATGCAAACGTTTCATTAAAAAAAGCTGTATATTCTAGAATAAGTACAGATTGTAAATGATCTATTATTTTTAATCTGAAAAGCAAAGAAAAAATTACATAATTAAAGAGTATATGTATTAAAATATTTGCCTATAAAATCTATTAATTCTACATTTTAAGTTAGTTTAGTTTTAGCTATTAAATTATTTGATCTAAATAGTTGATCTAAATTTTATTATCCTTAAAATGACTTCAAAATGTTGTTCAGCACCAAAAACAAATCTTGTTGTTGGGAAATAAAAATGTTGGGAAATAAATCAAAACAAAGACCGAAATACAGCGGAACAATCCAGTAAAGCTTCACTGAAAGTCATTAGGCCTTTTTTTTACAAATATTCTTTGTAAGTTTTTGTACAATAAAATATCTCCAGGTGTAAGTTTCAGTGATGCTGGGTTTTCTTAAAATATATCCAGATGAAATATTATATGATGTATATGATGTATTTAGATTTTAATTAGAGTTTGATTTGGTATGTTACATAAACATGTGTTAAGTAATCAAAATAATTTATCAAATTATTAATTATGGCTTAAACCATAGGCCAAAATAAATTATATATATATATATATATATATATATATATATATATATATTATTATTATTATTATTTTTAATTACAGTTGTTCATTACTTGTGAGAATGCTGTTTATAATGTTGCTGAATAAACAGTGTGATACAGTAATGCAACAAAACTTTATAGAACTTTTATCCATTTTAAATTCATTATAAAATTAATTATACATTATAAGCAAATCTTTTATTATGATGTCACCGTGTGTTTTAAAACCAGAAATACTGACCACTAATTGCTCCATTGTTTATTTTAACACAGTAGAACATCTGTGTACTTGTTGTAACATCTTGTTGTTGTTCGCCCCCTGTTGGTTCTCAGGAGCATCACAGAGCAGGTATCATTTGGGTGGTGGATTGTTTATTGTCAGTTCTGCAGTGACACTGATGTGGTGAGGGGGTTCTAGTGCAGCAGTGCTGCTGTAGTTTCATTTAAACACCTCAGTGACACTGCTCTGTAGTGGTACTATTGGGGTTCTGACCATTAGAACAGAGAACACAGTATGTCCTGTAGAACACAAACAGATGTGTGGAATTGTAGAACTACAAAGTCCATCTTTACAGTAAGTGGTACTGAAAACATGGTAATAAGTGGAGCAAAAAGGGGACATGTTCAACTTTATGACTGATGCTGTTTATCAACTAAATCTTTATGAATACAATGGTTGATCATACAGCTAAGAAAAAAGCCTAATGTTATATTTAATTATCAGTTATGGTAGCTAATAATGTTTCTCTTTGTGTAAATAATGAATTATAATATTACATTAAACAGACTCATTCAAATGTATGTCATTATTTATTTTTTGCAGAGACCGGTAAAGAAATAAAACCCCCCACTAGTGTTAATGTAAACGTATCCAAACATGAGATGTGTCAGAAGAAAAAGGTCACATTGGTGTGTATGGCTAAAGATTTCTACCCCGACCACGTGAATGTGTACTGGGATGTTAATGGGGTGAACCGGACAAAAGGAGTTGCGACAGACAGTGATGCCACCCCAGATAAGGAAAAAAACTATTTCATCAGCAGTCGACTGCAAATTAAATACAAAGAGTGGATAAAAGGCAAAACATACAAATGCAACGTGCGTTTCTTCAATGGGAATGTGTACAGTCTGCATTCTGGCCAAATATCAGGCCCTGGTATGTATTGTTATTATTATTATTATTATTATTATTATTATTATTATTATTATTATTATTATTATTATTATTATATACTTTTAATTTTTTTTGTTGTTAATAATTTTGTCCTGTTTCTTTTAACAGCTGATGAAAGAGTTGGTAAGATCTATTGATAAATTCTGCTTGATTATTTTTTTTATTTGATAGAAAATTCACATCTTGCAGAATTCAACCTCTCTTTGACTCGAAGTTCTTCCTTTTTATAGAAAACTTTGTTATGTCAGCAAATTCAGTCATGCTGGCCTATGGTGTATTTATTGTCAAGGGTTTTGTGTATGGATTGTTCATCCTGGTGGTCATTAGGCGACAGGTAAAGGTTTCTATTTTGCTATGCTCTTTGATGTTTCACTTCCTGCAGACAAAGATCTGAACCAGTATATAATCTGCATTTTTATTGAAATAAAACTTTACAGTTAATATTATCTCATCTTATTATCTTCCACTTAATCCTATACTAGGGTCTCGGTAAAAGTACAAGACAACAAAGTACAAATATTGTGCAGATATAACAATGTTATAACAAGTCTTTTAATGCACAATAAATGCATATTTGTGTTTGAAATCTGCACCATATTTGTATTGTGTGCAATACAAATATGGTGCAGATTTCAAACACAAACACTTTTTTTTATACCCACAGTTTATTGATTTCAATTAGAGTATTAAATTTCAATGCATTCAATCAGTTTTTTATTGGCTAAACTGATGTCAAGTAACAATGATCTATGAAAACTACATTAATACAGATTAATAAATAAAACATATAGTTTTGCATTGTTATAATGTTCTGATGTGCTTCGCTTCCACAGAATTTTGGGTCAAAGTGAGGAGATGGGAACGAACCCAACATTGCTTTTCAGTTCAGGACAAAGAAGGATTCATACCTGGAAATATTAACATCAGTTTAAATACTTATTTTTAGTGCATTTCTGTCAGAATGTATTTTAGATCATGTACAAAATAAAAGCTATTGGAATTTATCACGTTTAAAAGATTTAGGATTGAATGATATCGAAATAAAATGATGTATATACAGTATGTTATCAGCGATAATTAAAACATGTTGTGTTTTTAATGCTATTAATAAAATTTGATTCATTTTACAGCAGTATTTCACATTTTTACAGCAGCAGTATTTCACAAGGCATTAGGTTTGTCTGGAAGTTAAGTCTTTCCCAACTTGAATAGGCGAGGGGCCCCAAACGCTGATAGGCATCAATGGCTTCTAGTTCTTTCGGTTAATGTCAGGCCTTTTGTTAGCGTGAACATTCACTGAATTAACATTTGGTCCAGGAACAAGACTTACAGTTTTAGGTGAGTAATTATAAAAGTATTAAAAAATTTTAAATAGATATAATCATTGTTTTATCATTAAACAGGTGATTCTGATTATTTAGTGTTTAAAGAATAAATACAGAGCGTACTTTACTTTACATTATTATACATTAAATAAGAAAATTTACTGGTTTAAAATAATCAAAGCTTATTTACATTGTTGCCATTGAAATGCCCACTACATTTGTATCCGCGTATTTTACGTGCGGATTCTGTAAAAATCGAATGGTCATCAATACAAAGAGTAAAAATTTACTCAGTACAAACAATATAATCCACGATATGAAGCTTTAGTTAAATCTAAGGAAAAAATCTACACATTAATTTTAATAGAGACACAAAGAACCAGCAAGAGCTTTCTTTAAACATCTGGTTTCTGTTATGAGTTAAAACGAGGTGTAGTAGTTATTCTAAACTGGAGTTTGGACAAGGGACAAAGTTAACAGTTCTAGGTAAGTGCTTATGTAGATAATTCTAACTTTTAATGAAGCTGTTATTAACTAACAGCATGTCATTACCAAACTGATAAAAGGAATTCAAACGAAGCCAACCATCCATTTAATTTAAGATTCTGATTCAGATGAGGTACCAAGTGAGCTGTGCTTGATATCTGTATGTATTTCTATTTATGATATCACATGGTAATGTCAATATCTCATAGCTTTAATTGAATAAAATGACTTACTAATCATTATAATTTAGGAACTTAGTTTGGAGCACTTTAGGACTGCAGGATTAAAGATTTCATGTAGAAAATTTAATAAGCAGCATAATCATTTTAAATATCAAGTTTTTTTATTTTCATATCGACCGAATGCATTTATGTGCTGTAGACAACAAAACAACACAATGTGTTTTTACAATTAAGATGCTACACAGCACAGGACAATGATTTATATTACACAATATAAAAAATATATAAATGGCATGCATGCAATGATGCAAGACAATGTGCAGGATATTTTTAGTAAATGGATAGTTACTACATTATAAATAGCAATATGCTTATTAATAGATGTCTGCACGATTTCTAAACTCGTATGTGAATGAACTGAATTGCACCATTTTGGCTGCGCTGCATTGGAAATTCATTTTTTTTTAATTATAAATGTAATCAAAGTCACTGTGAATACAATGTGTCTGTTTCCAAAAACATGGATTCAAGGTGAATTGGATGCTTAGAATTCCCCTTATAAAGTGTGAGTGTGTGCCCAGAGATGGATTGATGATGGACCCTGTGTTGGGTTTATTTGCCCAGTGCCCAAAACGTTCTTCCTTGGATGGACATGGGGACATAACACTAATAAAAGATTAAGCGGTCAGGATTATGAGATAAGATGAGAGGGAGTTGGGTTTCTGTTCTGAATTAAATCAAGGTGTAGTATCTTCTCAAAACTGGAGTTTGGACAAGGAACCAAGCTGACCGTGCTGGGTAAGTACAGAGTCATATGTCCAGTTAAAAGGTAATATGTTTCAATGAAGTTTTGTTGATGAACTTTAACCTATTTAAACCTAAAAATTATTTCTGTATGTTATGCTTAATGGATCTCACGAAATCTGTTAAAATTTGTAAATAAGCTGCACTAAGGCAAAGCAAGTTTATTGTGTGTAAATACAAAGGTTAATTGTGTTAACTGTGTTAAAAACAAATGTACTGTATGTAACTATACACATTAATGATACTCATTCATCAGTGACGTGAATAAAGGCAAAGTGTTAAGTGATTAATGGTTAATAAAATATAGTCACAAAACCCTATAAATATATATAAATACTACTTACTTTACTTAAATGACTTAAAGTCAAATGATTTAGGGAGGAACATGCACACAAAGACACACGTGTGTGATTTAATAAGTGCTCATATACATTACATTACATTTTGAAAATTGGCCATAATTATTCTTTTACTCTTCATTTCGTTATAATTTATCCCAAAATCCAATTGTAAAACTAAAATAATTATAGCAAAAAAATCCAACTCCCAGTCAATGTTTAAGTTCATTTTAAAGGTAAGTTCTCTTTTACGGCTAAACGTTCCTCCAAAAGTCTCATCTCAGTTTATTATCTTCCGCTTGATTCTCATTGGGGGCTTCGCCATGGCCATTCAGGGTTTTGGGTGCTTGGCAGACAGGGTGCCAATCCATCACTGGGCACAAACTCACTCACACACGGTATATAAGGGCAACTTAAAGCATCCCATCCAATCCAAAACCTTGAATCCATGTTTTTGTACTGTGGGAGGTAACCAGAGAACTTGGAGAAAAGCCACACAGACACTAGGAGAACATATAAACTCCACCCGGATTGGGATTTGAATGGACGTGCTAACCACTACGCCACCCCGCTGCCCGATGTAAAAGTCAGATTAAATGAATCACCCAACAATCATCTATTTTCTTTTAAATTTAGAAAAAGAATTCAATTTCATTATTTATTTATTGTCGCTGAAAATGTAGATTTCACACATAAATATATACAAGCTTAAAATAATTTAAGTGACGTATACATTCAATAAATAAGAATGGGAAGGGGTTCCTGTCATCCATCAAGAGGAATAATTAATAGGTCAGAGAATAGGTTGGCTAAGGTTAGGGGGTTATGGCCTTCACATTTGTATTTACTTTTAATGTTCTACTTACCCTGATTAGTACTAACCACTTCACTTCTACACCATATCAATCCTACTCGTTCTAAAAAAAAAAAAACTTTCCCAAAAGTGTTTTCCATCATTACTGTATGTTTCTATGTTTGCACATTAACATTAACATTTAATCTATTTATTAATTTTTGCTTATTATTGTGTTTTACTCTCCTGTTTCTCTAAGACCCAAACATGACCATCTCCAATCCCAGCGTCCGTGTGCTGCCTCCTGCTCCCACAGAGCTGTGCAACAGCAAAAAAGAAAAGCAGGATGTGACGTTAGTGTGTCTGATCAGAAACTTCTATCCCAACCATATTAGGATTTCATGGAAGGTAAATGAAAAGAATATAAAACATGGTGTTGGGACAGACCTCTCTGCCAAACAGAACCCACAAACCAAGCTGTACAGCATGAGCAGCAGACTGAAGGTCCAGCTCAGTGAATGGGAGAACGTGTATAACCTCTTCACCTGCATTGCTGATTTCCATAATGGATCCGAATACAGGAGTTTTCCTCACAGCATCAAAGCCAAACCAGGTACAGAACATCAGCTTAACACAGTGTAAAACACGGCATGATTTACAGACTATGGGTTTATCCTACTGTTTTATGCATTTATCTAAATATTAAGGAAATTTTTTCTTTTATATTTTCGATATTTATCTTTAAAGTTAAACGCATGGGTGGGTCAGTCTACCACAGACATTTCAGACATATTTTAATATATGAAATAATTGCTTAGCTTGTTAATTGGGGCAAATAAACAACTTTTACTATCTTTTAAAAATGTTCCTTATGACAACAGATATGGACCACTTCTGGTTAACAGCATCGCCGGTTCACTGCGCACACTGGCAAACTGCACGAGTCAAGATGGTCCGCGTTTAAAAACATGCATTTAATCCATGTCATAAAACACATCTAGTACACATCTGGATGGAACTGGGCAGCATTACCTACATGTAAACCACTTTGGGATTATAAAACTGTCAAACTGCTGCAGATGTGGCTTAGATCCTGCAACCGGGAGCAGTAAACACAAACAGGGTGTCAAGTAGGACAGATAAAAAAAAATCAGGGATGTGGGCCAGAATAATTTGTACTACATATAATGAGTACTTCAATCTCAGAATTGAAGAACTTTATGAATTCCAAGTTCAAACCTAGATTTTAATTGACATTGTCATTATCAATACTGAAAGTAATCTAAATCCACTCTTTGTTCCATTCAAACATGTCAAATGCTTTAAAATGTAAAACCTCAGTTCTGTAAATTCTCACATCTGCACATCTGCACTCAGCACTTTAACTTTGATGCTATGCTTTATTGTATTAAATGTCTATAAATGTTGTTCAAATCACATACAAAACATTACACTAACAAATAAACTCTGATTTCTTTTTTTCAGCCAAAATTCCATGTAAGATATAATTAAATTCATTTATTTTTTACACATATAAAACATTAGACAGACATCAGGATACCTGCATGAATAAATAATGCCATCTTTTCTGTTTTTAGTGAAGCTGGTGAATACTCTTTACTTCGGCTACGTGCTGGTTGTTGGTATAAGTTTGCTGTATGCCGTGTTTCTCAAATCTGTGATCTGGATTTGCAGGGTAACGATACAGAGCACATACTGTAACCTTACAGACACTCATATTTACTTACTGATCAACTAAATTACTTATTGTATTTTTGCTTAACCTTTAGAAGCCTATCTTAACTCTAAATTTCATTGAACAGAATGCTAAAGAGAAGACCATATCGTAGAAGGACGGAGCCCTTTCATCAGCTAATTTATATACTCTGAACTGTCCAATGATGAAGAGGAAATATGCATTTAGAGTGAAAACCTGAATCCACACCAGATATTACAGGGTGTCTGAGTACTTTTGTCTGTGCTGGGTATATTTCTTGAGTTGTTTTGTAATTAACTTGTAGTTCTTCTCATTTTGAAGATTAAAGTTAAATAAAATGAGAATGAATGAGCTGAATGTTATGTTACTATGTGATAATGCAGCTGAATTACTTGAGTACTCACCCACTCACTCATATGGTTTAGTTTAACTTAAGTTAGCTTTGTTAACTCTCAATTAATTAAGTTAAACTTTTTTATTTTATTTTATTTTATTACTATACATTGATGTTTTTTTAACACACACACACCCACACCCACTCACATCTGTGTGCCACACTTTTCGTCACGATCTATGTAAACCTTAAAGAGAGAGAGCGAGTGAGAGAGCGAGAGAGAGAGCGAGAGAGAGAGAGAGAGAGCGAGATAGTGAGAGAACTCTGCTGTGGAAAATCTGTAGGACTAAAAGAATGAAGATGTGTTTTTAAAACATGAATTTTCCATAAATTCATCACATTTGGTTTCCTTGCATTATTATATCAATTAAAGAGCACGAGTTTAAAATTCTGTCTAACTTTAAATTTTTAACAGTTAAATTGTTGTTATTTTTACATTTGTGTATTGTTGTTGACTTTACCTTACCCGGAAAATATTATAAAGACATCAAACAATAAATATGTTATTACTTTAGAACTTTCATGTTTTTTTTCCTTCTTTCAATTTTTCATTAATTATTAATTTGCTAATTTAGTTTGTAGAGTGCCCAGCGATGGATTGGCGCCCTGTCCTGGGTCTATCTGCCCAGCGCCCGAGATGTTCTCCCCTGGATGGGCATGGGGAACCCCACCGCGACCCTGATAGAGGATAAGCGGGAGATAATAAATGAATGAATAGTTTGTAGAGAACATGCTCAGTTGATTTTACTAAATCAAGACAACATGGAATTTGATCAGGAAAACCTTAAGCTTTATATTTCAGTCTGCACATTGTAGCACTAGTTCTACATTCACATTTAATCATTTAGCAGATGCTTTAAATCCAAAGCGACTTACAAATGAAAGAACAACACAAGTCAGTTTTAAACAACTGCATTGAAAATACAAAACGCACATAACCCACGTCATTTTTTGTTACTTATTGTCTGAATACCAAAGGCTGCCTGAGCTTTAAAACACTTTGATGGTGTAAACCGTGTCAGTGAGGGCTGGAGGCAGGATGTGGTGGCTGCCTGCTTTGAGCGGTGTGAAGGTGTAGGTGCAGGCGGAGGGGAGGATGTGGTCAGAGCACTCTTATAATGAAGCATTCTTGCTTTCTTTCCATGCTGTCACACACCACAGAGATGTTCACCCTCACACCTGCTGCAGCAGTAAGCCTCAGAGTTCGACCCTGAGAAGCCTGCAGCACCCAAACTGGTGCAGTGCACACTCACTGCTGAGGTGTTTACAGCTCCAACATCGGTTTCTGCTGCTTCCTGTTTGCACGTCACTCGTCTGACTACCAATCTTTAAGCTTTAAATAAAAAAAAAACCTAGAAATTATCATTTATTAAATTACCATTTATTTATTTAATCAAACACACAGAAGGATCAAAAGTATAAGCCCCATGTGTTTAATTATTTTAACACCATAATGATCAGTTGCTCACACAAACTCACACACAAACAAAATTTAACAGAAAAATGAAAAATTTATTTTGATTTATATACTTTTTTTAATCATTAAAATTATGATTTATTTGCATGCTTGGTGGGATTAAAAATCAATTTTAATTTATTACAT
>JAFMOD010000210.1:3012708-3061130 GCA_019802435.1 Corydoras maculifer
ATTTATTTAATCAAACACACAGAAGGATCAAAAGTATAAGCCCCATGTGTTTAATTATTTTAACACCATAATGATCAGTTGCTCACACAAACTCACACACAAACAAAATTTAACAGAAAAATGAAAAATTTATTTTGATTTATATACTTTTTTTAATCATTAAAATTATGATTTATTTGCATGCTTGGTGGGATTAAAAATCAATTTTAATTTATTACATTGATTTTTTGATTCATTGGCTTTACAAGAAACATGTCTTCTTGGCAGGTTTATGGCATTTCAAAGTGCATTACACAACATGAAATGGACAATAAAAACATTAATTCATTCATTCATTATCTTCCGCTTATCCTCTATTAGGGTCGCGGTGGGGTTCCCCATGCCCATCCAGGGGAGAACGTCTCGGGCGCTCGGCAGATAGACCCAGGACAGGGCGCCAATCCATCGCTGGGCACACACTCACTCACACAGACACACACTATAGGGGGCAATTTTGAGAATTCAATTAACTTGTTCCATGTTTTTGGACTGTGGGAGGAAACCGGAGAACCCAGAGGAAACCCACGCAGACACGGGGAGAACATGGAAACTCCACCCAAATGGGGATTCGAACCGGGAATCCCTAGCGCTGAGAGGCGAACGTGCTAACCACTAAGCCACCGTGCCGCCCACAATAAAAACAAAACAAACAAAAGAACTATAAACCTATAAAATAAGTTTATTGTAGTAAAGTGCATAAATTGATTCATTTATCATCTTTCACTTAATCCTATATTAGAGGTTGGGGGGGGGGGGGCTATGCCCATCCAGGGGAGAACATTTTGGGTGATAAGCAGATACACCTAGGACAGGGTGCCAATCTATCACTGAGCAAAATTATTCACACTGACACACAGTATATGGGGCAATTTAGAGCATTCAATGTATCCTTAATTCATGTTTTTAGACTGTGGGAGGAAAGCAGAGAACCCTGAGGAAACCCATGCATACACAGGGAAAAAGCAGTTTGGCCTGAAAGAACTTAACTGGTCCACACAAAACCTTACTTTCACCTCTAACATATTAACAAAAACAAAGACTATGAGAAAGTCATCAGTGTCTGACCACAAACAAATTTTCAGGACAAATATAAATATTAAAAAAAAAAACTATCGGCTGCAAAACAAAGACACATTTAAAATACAAAGTCAGAGCCACTACTCAATGTGAAAGAGGAAAATAACATAGAAAGAGGTGGAGTATGACAGGTGTAGGTTTTAATAAACACAGCCACATGAAGTTTATGATGGCGACTTTATGAATGGCTGCAGATTAAAGAGCTTTCACCAGCCGCCTTGTTTTGAACAACATTCAGCAAACATACACTTATAACATTAACACAAAGCAGGTGAAGAAAAAAAGATCCAGAAAAATTATTTAGCAAACTGACACTGATGGACGTTAAGAAAAGACATTTTCTTTGGATTTACAGCATATTTCACTTACCTCGCCTCATGCGTAAGCATTAAGACTAGGTGCTGAGCCAGCACATACACAGCTCTTAAATAGGCTCAGTACAGGTGTCATCAATTAACAATTAGCTCTGGGTCTGCCTCTGTGTTTCTTCAGGCTTTAATTACAACCTGAATCATCATCAGGTGAAATCAGAACATTTATTTATTATTATTAAAAAAATTCCCTGGGATCTGTTCTAAATTTGTATAATGAATCTATACTAATTTAATGCAAAGGCTATTAATTTGCACGTCATCTTTATTTTGATGAAGGCTGGTCATGTTGTGGGTGTGGAGCTGGACTCACTGAGGGAAGTGTCAGAAAGAAGGATACTGTCTAAACTGAAGGCCATCATGGACAATGCCTCACACCCACTGCATGAAACACTTGTCAGAGCATTCAGCTCAAGACTCATTCCACCCAAAAGCACCACAAAGCGCCACACGAGGTCATTCTTACCTGTGGCCATCAAACTGTATAAGCAGTCTGTTTAACTCCACACTCAGTAAAACAACTTTGATGTTCAATATCGTTATCACCCATCCATCCATTATCTTCCGCTTCATCCTCTACTAGGGTCGCAGGGCGGTTTCCCATGCCCATCCAGGCGAGAACGTGTCGGGTGCTGGGCATATACACCCAGGACAGAACGCCAATCTATTGCTGGGCACACACTCACTCACACACACCCTCTATATGGGGCAATTTGGAGAATTTAATTGACCTTGATACATGTTTTTGGACTGTGGGAGGAAACCGGAGAACCCGGAGGAAATCCACGCAGACACAGGGAGAACATGGAAACTACACCCAGATTGGAATTCGCACCAGGAATCCCCAGTGCTGAGAAAAAACTGAAAACTGAAAACTGTAAAAGCTGCAATCATATATGTTTGGAATTAGACAAAACACTCCTCTATGTGTAATATACAGATGTCCCTGAACTTTTGTCTCTATAGTGAAAGAAGATCAGCAAATGGAACATCAGATTAAAAGCCGATTTCGAGAAGCACTTTAGTTTCAGCTGAAGCCTCAGCCCACGCTGGAAGTTTCATCACTGTGGACAAACATATGAGCTGTGATGCATCTCTCACTAAACTGAAGCTATGTATCACTGAATCATTTAAATGAATCATTTAAAACCGTTATGAGTCAAATACTTAATAAAGAACGAAAAACAACTTCATATAACCACAACAAATGGAAAGATATACGATCAAAAATGTGAGATATGTTAAAAATAAAAGCCTTATTTTCACTCTGTGTGTTCTTCCTTTCACCTTAAAGCTTCTCCCCACACTCTCCATCTAATTTACTGTACTAGTTAAAAAGTTTGGCCACGCCTCCTTTCTTTTCCACTTAATGTCCATGTTCTCAGTTCCACTTCCTGTAAAGATGGACTTTGTAGTTCTACAATTTCAGACTGTAGTCCATCTGTTTGTGTTCTACAGTACTTTTCAAGCCATTCATTCATCATCCATCCATTATCTTCAGCTTTATCCTCTATTAGGGTCGCGGGGGGGTTCCCCATGCCCATCCAGGGGAGAACATTTCTGGCACTGGGCAGATACACCCAGGACAGGGCGCCAATCTATCGCTGGGCACATACTCCTTCACATAAACACACTCTATATGGGGCAATTTGGAGAATTCACTTGACCTTGATCCATGTTTTTGGACTGTGGGAGGAAAACGGTGAACCCGGAGGAAACCCACACAGACACGGGGAGAACATGGAAACTACACCCAGATTGGGATTTGAACCTGGAATCCCTAGCGCTGAGAGGCGGACGTGCTAAACACTAAGCCACCGTGCCATCTTCATCCATCATCATCTGCTTAATCCTATACTAGAGTCGGGTTCCACTTTTCAGGGAAGAACATTTCAAGACAGGACAGGGTGCCAATCCATCGCTGGGCAAACACTCACTCACACAAACACACACTTACTCTATATAGAGGTAATTTAGAGCAACCAATTCATCTTGTATTCGTGTTTTTGGACTGTGGAAGGAAACCAAAGAACACAGAGAGAACCCAGGTGGACACAGGGAGAACATGGAAACTCCAGCCAGATTGGAATTCCAACCCCAGATCTAAGATGCAGACATGTTAACCACTATTTAATATTGTTTAAATAAAAACACTTGCTGTAATTGGTCTCAATTGCGAAGAAAATTGTAGGGATGTGTGTGTGCGTCCAACATGCCATCATGCAAGCTGCATTTAAAATATGTGCCCATGCTATGATATGGGGCGGGGTGAGGGAGTGAGGTTTCCAAACCTTTTAACTCAAAAATGTTTGCTTTCTGTTAAATAAAACCACACCATTAAAAATGCATCCAGAAGTGTGTGTTTGAATGGCGCTCTGAGAATATTAGCATGATGTGGTTTTTGTACAGCTGTATGATCTCACTGGGATGCTGTGGGGACTGGCTGCACAGTACCAGACTGCAGAATCACTCTCGCTCACTCCATCTGATTCCAAAACCATCTTAAGGTCCTCTGGTCTTTTAGACCTGAACCTTCCCTCAGCCTCTGGGTTCATGAATCCAGAACCCACAGAAGTGAACACCAGTGTGAAGTGTTCCACAGGTGTCCAGCGGTACCAGTACAGGTTTGGCGTGCTAGTTCCTGTTACGGAACAGTAGATCTTTAGTGGTGATCCAGCAGGAATAACCAGGTCCTTTGGTTCCTGCTGAACCTGTATGAGTTGGATACCTGTTGGAATAGACGTACATGAAAAAGCAATCATGAAGTAAATGAATTATTCTCATATATAATATATTGATCGATTATATTGGCTTACATGTCATCAAAACCCATTTTGTAGTTAAAATACAGACAGTTAAAGGCACATGAGTCATAATGTTTTACTAATCTAAGACTAACACGCAGAAATCAGGATAAAATAGTGACAATACAGGGTATTATGTCACCATGGAGTGGGAGGAGCCCCAAGCCTTTATAAGTACCCCATCCACTCGACATGTGATTTTTTTTGCAGACGTTTTTATCCAAAGGGACTTACAAGGGTCCCGACTTGGTTGGGGTAAGAACAAAGGGTTGATACAGCATCCCTTGAGCAATGAGGGTTAAGGGTCTCGCTCAAGGACCCACTGTGGTTACTTGAGTGGACCTGGGATTTGAACCCACAACCTTCAGATTGATAGCCCAACATGCCAATTCTTAAAAAACTATTGCCTCAATATCAGTGTTCCATGCTGGTGTACACTTACCACATGCACCATACGGAACCTGTACACCATCCATTATCTTCCACTTAATACTTTACTAGGGTCGCAGGGGGTTCCCCCTACCCATCCAGGGGAGAACGTTTTGGGCGCTGGGCAGATACACCCAGGACAGGATGCCAATCTATTGCTGGACACACAAACTACTCCACTGTGCCACCCCATTACCTCTGATCTTATTGTCTACCACTAACTCCTTTAGTAGGGTTGTGGGTGTTGCCCATCCAGTATTCATTATTTAATTTATGTCATAATGGATCCATCCATCTATTATCTTCCGCTTTATCCTCTACTAGGGTTGGGGGGGGTCCTCATGCCCATCCAGGGGAGAACGTTTTGGGCGCTGGGCAGATACACCCAGGACAGGATGCCAATCTATCACGATGCACACACTTACTCACACAGACACACAAACACACTCTATATGGGGCAATTTGGAGAATTCATTTGACCTTGATCCATGTATTTGGACTGTGGGACACGGGAAGAACATGAAAACTACACCCAGATTGGGATTCGAAACTGGAATCCCTAGTGCTGAGAGGAGAACATGCCAACCACTAAGCCACCGTGCCGCCCATAATAATAGATCTTAATTAACATTTCTGTTAAAACTTAATATGTCAACCAACCAACAATTTTACTGTAAACAAGAAGAACATGACATCATAATCGTGCTTCCAACATGTAAGCTTTAAGATGAGGCCCAATGTAAACGGCTGTATCTAGTTTTCGTACAGCTGTGTGACTGCGCTGGGGAACTGTGGGGACTGGCTGCACAGTACCAGACTGCAGAGTCAGCGGAACCCACGCCATCAGACGTCAACATCATCTTCAGATCCTCAGGTCTGTCGGCTTTAAACCGATCCTCCGTTTTGGGGTTCATTTGCCCAGTAGTTCGGGAAGTAAACACCAGCGTGAACTCTTCTTCTGGAGTCCAGCGGTACCAGAACATGTCTGGATTGCTGGTACCAGTTACACTGCATGACACTTTCAGCTGTGAGCCAGGGGAGAGAACCAGATCCTTCGGTTCCTGATGAACTTCTATAAGCTGTGAATCTGGGAGGAAGAACATTAATATGAATAACGCAGCTGAAACAATTCACAACGGTGACGTAGTAACAAATTCACGAGCTTACACGAAGCAGAAAGCCACTGGATTGTTAGAACGCAGAGAACAAAGAAGAACTGCATCATTGCGGATCGATGCAGCACACAATAAAAATATAATAGAATAGGCAGTTACTTAGATCAGGGGGTGGGGCTTATCTGGGTAGAGGTGTTTGCGTGGGATTAATTTGGGTTCTCCGGGTTTCCTCCCACAGTCCAAAACCATGGATTATAGGTGAATTGGCATTAAATTGACTCTATCAAAATTGTACTTATATAGTGTGTGTGGGGGCGGCACAGCAGCTTAGTGGTTGGCATGTTCTCCTCTCAGCGCTATGGGATTCACGGTTCGAATCCCAATCTGGGTGGAGTTTCCATGTTCTCCATGTGGGTTTCCTCCGGGTTCTCCGGTTTCCTCCCACAGTCCAAAAACATGGATCAAGTCAATTGAGTTCTCCAAATTGCCCCATATAGAGAGTGTTTGTGTGAGTGAGTGAGTGAGTGAGTGAGTGTGTTCCCAGTGATAGATTGGCGCCCTGTCCTGGGTGCATCTGCCCAGTACCCGAAACGTTCTCCCCTGTCTGGGCATGAGGAACCTCCTCACGACCCTAATAAAGGATAAAGTGGAAGATAATGGATGGATGGATGAAGTCAATTGAATTCTCCAAATTGCCCTATATATATATATATATATAGAGAGAGAAAGTGTGTGTGTGTGTGTGTGTGTGTGTGTGTCTGTTTGTTTGAGTGTGTGCCCAGTGTTAGATTGGCGTCCTGTCCTGGGTGCATCTGCCCAGCACCCGAAATGTTCTTCCCTGGATGCACATGGGGAACCCCCCCTCCCCCCTTTAGAACCCTGACCTCAACCACATTAAACACTTTTGAGATGAACTAGAACAGAGAACGCCAGTCTCACTCAACATCAGTGTCTGACCCCTTCCAGTTCTGCGGTAACACCGATGTGCTGCTTTAGTTTCATTTAAACACCTTAGCAACACTGCTGGGACAGGAATAATGCACCCACACAATAATACCCCCTCTGTGGTGGTACTATTGGGGTCCTGACCATTAGAACAGAGTACAAAGTATGTACTGTAGAACACAAACAGAAGGTGGTTGAGGGTTTGAATCCCATTTCCACCCAATAGTTGCTGATAAGGGCCGTTGAGTAACGCTGTTCGCCCTCAAAGGTTGCCCCATCAACCTTTAATCAACCTGTAATCTCTCCAACCATCATGTCGGGATCCTCATGTCTCTTTGTGTGAAAGCATTTGTGAAATAACAACTTCGGTTTGAATGAAACATTAAAAACGGTATTTTTGATCATGTAGCACGGAAATGATTTGATATAATTACAAAGGATTTCCTATAAAGTGTCTTTTGGCGGAAAGTGCCACCCACACGACACTTCTCAGAAATGCTTTACTTAACTGCTAAACACAACACAATAAACCCAGTTTGTTTCTGCTGCCACCTTATGGTTGCTTCTGTCATCGCTAGTCAATTAATAATTGTCAAATCACGCGTTATTGTTTTATTACTTTTAATTCATTGATAGATGAATTGATAACTTAATTAATGCATTATTTTCTCTTAGCAGCAAGTAATATTTTATTTTTAAATCATGATCTGGGCGGCACGGTGGCTTAGTGTTTAGCACGTTCGCCTCTCAGCGCCAGGGATTCCCGGTTCGAATCCCATTTGGGTGGAGTTTCCATGTTCTCCCCGTGTCTGCGTGGGTTTCCTCCGGGTTCTCCGGTTTCCTCCCACAGTCCAAAAACATGGATCAAGTCAATTGAATTCTCAAAATTGCCCCATATAGAGTGTGTCTGTGTGAGTGAGTGTGTGCCCAGCGATGGATTGGCGCCCTGTCCTGAGTCTATCTGCCCAGGGCCCGAGACGTTCTCCCCTGGATGGGCATGGGGAACCCCACCGCGACCCTAATAGAGGATGAAGCGGGAGATAATGAATGAATAATTGAATCATGATCTGCAGTAAAACGTGTGTAATATGTTTCAAGAAACCAGAATGTCTTTTTATTCTGACTTTATAAGCTACAAAGTCAAAAAGTAGTAAAAAAAAAACAGGTGAACAGGGACCAAATTAAAGATCCACATGTTTGTTAACTGGCTGATGAAGTGACTCGGATGATGAGGAGTTTATAAACAGTTGTTTTGAGTTACACAGTTTTACCTCCATCACAGTTTCATGGTTGCTTCCTTCCTGTTGCATCTGCAAAGCAGACACTGCAGGCTGCAGTTGCACTTACTGCACTGTGTGCAAAGTAAAGTTCGCACTTGCTCTGTTAACGTCCTCACCCCAGCAGACAAGCTGTCAATAATAATAAAGATTTAGCAACCATTGTTTATGATGGGGCGGCACGGTGGCTTAGTGGTTAGCACATTCGCCTCTCAGCGCTAGGGATTCCCGGTTCGAATCCCCATCTGGGTGGAGTTTCCATGTTCTCCCCGTGTCTGCGTGGGTTTCCTCCGGGTTCTCCGGTTTCCTCCCACAGTCCAAAAACATGGATCAAGTTAATTGAATTCTCCAAATTGCCCCGTTTAGAGTGTGTCTGTGTGAGTGAGTGTGTGCCCAGCGATGGATTGGCGCCCCCCCCCCCCCCCCCCCCCCCCCCCCCCCCCCCCCCCCCCCCCCCCCCCCCCCCCCCCCCCCCCCCCCCCCCCCCCCCCCCCCCCCCCCCCCCCCCCCCCCTGTTCTCCCCTGGATGGGCATGGGGAACCCCACCGCGACCCTAATAGAGGATAAGCGGAAGATAATGAATGAATGAATGTTTATGATGGCCGTTGTGGCAGTCATTGTTTATGAGGATTTATAGTAGTTGTGGCAGCTAGTTTATTAGGGATTATAATAGTTGTGACCGCCGTTGTTTATGATGGATTATTATAGTTGTGGCAACCATTGTTTATGAAGGATTATAGTAATTGTGGCAGTCGTTGTTTATGAGGAATTATTGTAGTCGTGGTAGCCATTGTTTATTAGGGATTATATTAGTTGTGGCAGCCATTGTTTATAAGAAATTATAGTAGTTGTGGCAACTGTTGTTTATGAGGTATTATAGTAGTCGTGAAAGCCGTTGTTAATGAGGGTTTATAATATTTGTGGTTGCCATTGTTTATGAGGGATTATAGTGGTTGTGGTAACCATTGTTTATGAGGGTTTAAAGTAGTTGTGGTAGCCGTTGTTTATGAGGGATTATAGTAAATGTGGAACACAAATTAAATCCATATAAAGCTGGTTGTTTATTATTAAAAACATTATTTCGATTCATTCTTCATAAAATATTAACAGTATAATCCGTATGTGACTCCTGGATATAATACATAATAAATAAAGTGAAGGTCACGGAGTTCAGGATGAACTGATTTTAAAGCACACGGCGTGAGTTCACCACCACCTTCCATCGACCGCCGAATGCACACCGTGAATCCATCCCATCAGTCCACGGTGCATGTGGAGGACATGTTCCGATCAATAGGCGAGAGCCGACCACCTGATCAATCCTTAGCCATGTCGACTGGCTCGGCCTTTACGGACGGCGTATTTGTAACAGCTGGCGCAGCAGAAGCTGGAGAAGTACTTGTGTCCACACAGACGGGCGCTGACGATCAGAAGACAGTTGGCCAGCTCTGGTTCATCCACGCAGTCGGCTGAAGGGCCCAGTGCCTCACTGTTCTCTGAAAAGAAGAAACAGATGGTTCTAAGATGACCGGGCCTCTGGGGACAAAGCCAGGACCATGGAGACATAATAATCTCCAAACCTCAAACCTCATCCAATACATTTGGGATGAACTGAGAAGGAGCATTCTAAGCCAGATGCTCTCACCCAACATCAGTGTCTGACCGTACAAACGTTGTCCCTCATACACACTCCAAAACCTGGCTATCCTCCTCGCTGCTAAATTTTATTAAAGCTCTTGAGGTGTAAAGAGTGGGAGTTCCAATGCTGTCCTAATAGTGATAAAGTGATCTACAAATTGCACAGAGGGATTGGTCCTCGCGGCACGGTGGCTTAGTGGTTGGCATGTTCTTCTCTCAGTGCTAGGGATTCCCGATTTAAGTCCCAATCTGGGTGGAGTTTCCATGTTCTCCCCATGTCCACATGGGTTTCCCCTGGGTTCTCCGGTTTCCTCCCACAGTCCAAAAACATGGATCAAGGTCAATTGAATTCTCCAAATTGCTCCATATAGAGTGTGTTTGTTTGAGTGTGTGCCCAGCGATAGATTGGTGTCCTGTGCTGGGTGTATCTGCCCAGCACCCGAAACATTCTCCCTCGGATGGGCATGGGGAACCCCCTGTGACCTTAGTACAGGATAAAGAGGAAGGTAATGTATGGATGGAATTGGTCCTCCACATTGAGCCCATCTGTGAATTGAAACACACACAGATATACACACGTGCCCAGAGCAGTGAAAATCCTTTGTATTTCACACTTGGGAGGGCAATTGGGGTAAGTTGCCTTGCCCAAGGGAATGTCAGCCGTGGTACTTGGTGGGACCAGGAATCGAACTGGGGAAATTCAGAACCTCAGGTTCCTTAACCTCAAAACTAAATGCATTTCCTCATCGATGTGTTTTAATGAAAATAAATAAGAACACCGCCCTAAAGGTTTTGCAAAAATAAAAAAAGAACCTACAACCTTTCAGCTCTTCGGTAAGATCTCCAAATAATAACCTACAGGTCTGTTCTCCATCAGCATGAACCCAAAAAAACACATAACCAACGTTTAATCAGACGCATACCTTTAGTGACCCGGATTTCCGCGCTGGCACTGACGGAGTAGGTGCCCACATAAGCGTTGCATGTGTATGAGCCCTCATCTGCAGGCTGTACGTTATAGATGATGAGAGCGCCATCTGCTGACTCCTGCACTCGATGTCCATCGGGCCTAACGGGCACACCGTTTCTGTTCACAGGTACAAATACAAAGCTGAGATTATCTTCTGATGATGATGTGTGTGTGTGTGTGTGTGTGTGTGTGTGTGTGTGTGTATGTATGTATGTTTCCTGTACAAACCCATTCCTTCGATAAATGTAATTTTACATACAGTACTTAGTCTTTAGAACATTGCAGAGGTTTATATACTCTGTATGACCACCGACACGCGACTTACGGTGTCTCACACGTCTACGTGGTTCGAGCAGCGACACCGGTGATTGGTGGAGAGAGTGATTAGTGCTATTGTGCAGGAAACTTATATTATTTACATTATTTATATTATTATTAATATTATTTATATTTTTCTCTCTGCTGCTTTAATAAATATTCTTTTTCCAAAAAAAAATGATTACACATAAATAAATTAAAATAAAGTTAACACCTGTGGTGGGCGTGATGGGCGGAGCCTGTGGATGGGAGGTAGGCTTAGCAGATAAACAGTGGCACCTGCCTGGAATTAACGTTGCTAATTACCTAATCAGCTTGTTTCTTCAAATTGGAAGGCGTCACTAACGAGACACCCACTATTATCAACATCAGCAGAGTTTTTTGGGGAAAAAGAGTGTAATTCAGAACGTTATGCATCTCTTAACCACCACACTCCGGTTCTTACTCACTTGGACCAGGCGATCTTGACATTTTCACCGGACGCTGCACATGGAAGTTGAGCCACGCTGCCCTGAGACACCTGTACATTACTGGGTGCCGTAGTGATCCTCAGGTCTCCTGGTGGCAAAGGGCAGATAAAGAACTGTATTGTGCTTTTATCAGATCAATGAGAAAACAGCTGCCATAGCAGAGGGCATCGCACCTGAAACTTTGAGTTGGACCCGGAGATGTTCCAGCTGTTGACTGCTGGAGGCTGTGCAGGTATAGATGCCGGAATCGTTGGCTGTCAATTTGTTGATCACCAAGGTGCCTTCTGGGTGCTGGGAATGTCTGCGATATTGTTTAATAGATTCGATTGTTATTATAATTATAAGCCAGATCAGAATTAGAATAATCTGATTTGTTGTAAATGTAAATACATACATATATGTATATATATATATATATATATATATATATATATATATATATATATATATATATATATATATATATATACAATTGAGCTGAAAAATTAATCGTTGATGACAACACATGAATCAATAAAAAATTTACCAATTAATTAATTTGTAATTAATTTTGTTTTCTATAAATAAATTGCCCATTTTGTGCTAAATTTTATACTTCACAAGCAGAATTAATTACTTTTGATGACAATATATGAATTAATTAAAAGATACACCAATAAAAATGAATAAAACATTTTAATATACAAAGTTTTTTCTTTATCATTATTGAATAAAAAGAGAAATAGGATAAAGGAATTTAACACGATAAGGGTGGGTTTTTTAAAAAAATTATTTATTTTTATAATAAGGTGTTTTTGAAAAAGATGTGTTTTGAGTTGTTTCTTAAAGATGGCAAGTGACTCCGCCTTACGGACAGAGTTGGGAAGATTGTTCCACCCACTCAATGCATACGTGTGAGATGACTGTCACCTGGCTGTGTTGAGAGGAGCACCATTTCTGGTCCACTGTATGCTGGTGGAACTAACAGCAGTGACGGGCAGGATGGTGCAGTAAAGCCTGACATTGTGACCTGCACGAGCATCAACCACCGAAGAACCAGAGCGATCAATACTGAACCTGACAGAAACCAGAGAGCACCATCATACAGCATGCAGCATGCACGGGTGCGATGATGGGTCATTAGCTTTAATTGAGTGTGAGTACTAAATACCTAGGAGGTATGACGATCAGAGAGTCTGCTGGATCCGTCCTGTCTGCAAGGCAAGAGAATAAAAACAACAAAAAAAAGACTTTTTTAAAAGTGACGTATAATATTCTGTGTGTGGAGCTACACAATGTCTGTAATACACACCCCATAGCAACAGGACTTTGGAATAAGCTGATTTAAGGACATGAGGACGAAAATCACCTGACACTGAAAGGTAGATGTAGCGGTGGTCTCTCTCACGCCCTCGTGTGGCCACACACAGCAGCCAGCCAAAGTCCTCCTGCTTCAAGGGGCCCACCAGCAGGGATCCGTTAGGCTGCTGTCTGTGTCTGCGGTTCAAGATATAGCTGGACTTCATTACATGGACAACAAACTGCCACAACCTCAGTACCGAGCACACATTACCATGACAGATGTTGGCTTTTGCATCTTTATACTTAATTCTATCCATCAATCTATCGATCTCTATATATCTCTATATATATAAAATATATTTTTAAATATATTTTTATTGTGAAAAAGATACAGCACAATATTAATAACTGTAAAAAAATACAACTTTCTTTTCAATTATTTTGTAAACATATAATTATATACACAGGTACTTAAACTAAAAAGAACCAAATTAAAATAATATTTACAACACAAAGAAACTGATGATGAACCTACCTCAATGCATCCAGGGGTACGCCGTCTCTTCTCCATTCCACCATCACGGTGGAAGAAGGGGGTGGGTGCACATTGCAGGGCAACACTACCAGCTGGCCAACTACACCCTCCACCTTAGAAGGGTCCGACTTGTCTATACTCAGACCCACGACAGGCCAACTGAAGCAGGGCAGACCAGAAGAGAGGCAAACACAATGCAGGGAGACGGGACCGGAAAGACATGCAGACAGGAGGTGAAAACATAAAAGAAAAGGGAGAGAGAAAAGAACCAATGGTTTACTTTATGCTTCACTACAGATCAGAAAGCATAAAGATCAGACTTGATTTGGCTTTGACCACAGAAATGGAACCTTCTGTGTCTTCGGTTTCATTCAGACAGCAAACATTATGACATCACATGAAGAGGACAGAAATATAAAACCAGGATTTATTAATAAAGTCCTGCTTTGGGTTACAGATTGTCCATCACCAAAATACAAATTGTACAGTATTAGTCAAAAGTTAGGCCACGCCCCCTTTTTTTTATCATTGTCTATTTCCTCCACTTATCATATAGATGGAGTTTGTAGTTCTACAATTACAGACTGTAGTCCATCTGTGTTCTTTGTTTTTGTTCGCCCCCTGTTGGTTCTCAGGAACATCACAGAACAGGTATCATTTGGGTGGTGGATTGTTTATTGTCAGTTCTGCAGTGATACTGATGTGGTGAGGGGGTTCTAGTGCAGCAGATAAATGTAGTTTCATTTAAACACCTCAGTAACACTGCTGGCATAGGAATAATACACCCACCAAATAATCCCTGCTCTGTGGTGGTACCATTAAGGTCATGACCTATGATTATAACAGAGTACACAGTATGTACAATAGTCCACAAACAGACTACAGAACGTACTGTAAATCTTTACAGTAAGAACATGGACAATAAGTGGAGTAAAAAGGAGGCGTGTCCAAACTACTACATACGTGTTACTGTATGTTAAGATTTACAAAAACATGCTGCCCACAAATTTTTCACATACAGCAGAACCTGGTACTCTTTCAACCTTTTGACTTCTCCTACCATCCATTCATCCATCCATCCATTATCTTTTGCTTTATCCTCTATTAGGGTCGAGGGTTCCCCATGCCCATCCAGGGCGCTGGGCAGATACACCCAGGACAGGACGAATATCTATCACTGGGCACACACATACTCACACAAACACACTCTATCTAAATGGGGCAATTTGGAGAATTAAATTGACCTTGATCCATGTTTTTGGACTGTGGGAGGAAACCAGAGAACCCGGAGGAAACCCATGCAGACACGGGGAGAACATGGAAACTCCACTCAGATTGGGATTCGAACTGAAAATCCCCAGCGCTGAAAGGAGAACCTGCTAATTACTAAGCCACCATGCCGCCCGACTTCTCCTATCAATTTTATTGAATGTCATTCAGCGACGGCCAAGTACAAGTCTCCAAGACCCCAGACATGCATCGGTTAGTAATATGGGCTTTAAAAACCAACATGCAGTTTGTACTTTCAAGGCTTTTACTTAAAACCAGCAGGACTAGTCTCTGAGTTTTAAAGCCATTTGTCCGTAAATCAGCCTCTGAGCTGTGAAATCATTTATGTAACTCATATTCAACCTTCCAACATCCTATCAGCAACTGCATTTAGATTCGAATCATCATCATATTAATTTAACTTAAGTATTATCTGCTCCTCATCCATAACACTGCCAGAGAACTGCGGTGCGGCAATAATAATTACTGGACAGAACCGGGAGTTCTATTGGACCGGTGCTCTTTTTCCATTGGCCAGTTTTCCACGATGGCCTCACTGAGCTGAACTGATATAGTTTTTTTAATTTGGAAATTGGACATTTGATCTGTATGCAATTTAAAGCAGCGGTCCTCACACCAGGGAGTCACTGTCATTGTCACTCGGCTTTTTCTTTGGGGGATCAGGCTTAGAACAATGTAAAGCTGCTTAGAGACAATGACCTATTGTAAAAAGCTCTATATAAATACTTCTGAGTAGTTAAAAGGTCAAAGGCAGCTCAACTGTCTACAGGACAATCATTGCTCTATTATGACTGCGGCTTTGTGGAAAAATCATGTAGAAGAAATGAATTCACCAATATTGTTGAATACTGAAAAACTTTCCTTACTATAAAGCATGGTGATGTCAGCTTCATGTCATGAGGATGTTTCCCATCAGCTTTAACATGGCAATCATTCAGGGTTTAAGGGTAAATGACTCAAGCACTGGGCAGATACACCCAGGACAGGGCACCAATCTATCGTTGGGCACGCACTCACTCACACAGACACACTTTATATGGGGCAATTTGGAGAATTCAATTGACCTTAATCCATGTTCTTTGGACTGTGGGAGGCATTTATATATATATATATATATATATATATATATATATATATATATATATATATATATATATATATATATATATATATATGTTTATATAAATAAAGTGCACGTGAGCGCATTTTGGTCATTTGAGGCAGGATGGCATAAACACACAGACAAAAGCTGCACTGTATGAAATAAAGTCAGTTTAGTTTATTCGTCTAAACGACATCAGTAAACACAATAAGCAGCAGACAAAACATTCTCTGTATGAACAGCGGACAGCAGAAATGGAAAGAAAGAGTTCTGATTCAGTCCCACAATGCAGAATGTCCTACAGAGGCTTAGAGCTGGTAGTTCATATTTGGAGGAAATATTTGGAACCATCTGAAGAACATTCAAGCATCTGCTGTATGGACCGTACTTGCAGGTGCAAACGAGATAATACATACAATCTTAAAAAGCTGCATTACAAACCACCAGAGTTCAAATGTACTGTATGTGATAAGAGAGCATGTTTTTGGTTGCCAGATTTTTACCTAAGCTTCATTTTGTAGGTGCACTACAGCAATACAATTAGGGATTATAAACTAGGGGTACTAGTTGCGATCAAGTAAGTACCGTTTAACCAATAAGACAGTGTAAAGTAACCACACAACAACAAAAGAGTCACGTCAATCATGTTACAAATGTCAATTGAGGTATGTGGTCACACCCCCACTGTCTCCAAGTTACACTGTTTAATACAAGTCTAATGTTTTTAATGTATAGACCATATTGCAGATGCAAACAAGACATCTTAGAGAATCCATACAATCTTAAAAGGCTGCTTTATAAACCACCAGAGTTCAAATGTGGTGTATGTGATGATAGAGCACGTTTTTGGTTGCCAGATATTTACCTAAGCTTCATTTTGTAGGTACACTATAGTCAGGGATTATAAACTTGGGGAACTATTGGCGATCAATTAGTTACCTTTTAACCAATAAGACATCACATCTGTCATGTTACAAATGTCATTTGAGGTATGAGGTCACACCCCCACTGTCTCCAGGTTACACTGTTCAATACAAGTCTAATGTTTTTAATGATGGATATCTTTTGAATATCTCATGTTCATTTGTGGTTGTATATTTAAACTTAACTCTGCTTTCCATTTTACCAGTTAGATTATGGGATAGTCCAATGGTCTCTTGATGACTACTTAAAAATAATTTCCAATTCAGCAGGATATCCGGGGTTATTTATATTTATGCTATACACACTACATACTACCAAATGCCTACTGTGTGTTTGGGCATCTAGAAAATCTAGTGGGTGATTTGGGACACAGCTTTCATTATGAATAGGAGGCAGTGATGGGAATCCAGGTCACCAGGTGGGTTTACCTGATTTCTTAGCTCCGCCTCCCATTCACAGAGAAAGCCACAGTGTAATGTGATCTACCCCTCAATACTCAACAAGATTTAAAAATGCATAAAAACAATTTAAAAAATGTACACTTCTATAAAAACCTCAAATCAAACCTAAAATTATTTTTAAAACTAGATTCCCTGAAGAAAAACAAGGACTAAAAAAAATTGTAAGAATTTTAATGAAATTACCATGATGCCTTTTTCAGCCTAATACCATGTGCATGGGCAAGGATTGGCTGGTGTGTGTGTGTGTGTGTGTGTGTGTGTGGTCAGTTACTAATCAAGCCTCCTCAGTGTAAGACAAAGGGCACTACCTAGGGCTCTTCTACACCCTTACCTGCCACTGGAGCTGCCCGGCTGCACGGTTTTGGACGCAGTTCGGCGGACTGGCGGCTGAACCCTGGTGCGCTGCCCATTCCATGATGTGTTGAAACCCAGCCAGGAGGGACTGTACCCCGTAGAGGGGGGTTGACGGCTCTGACACGTTCGCTGACATTCTTCTAACGTAGCGAAGTTGTTGCTGTTGCCGTGGCAGCCACCGTACCAGAAGTGCACACACTGGGAGGAGGACGGGTTGTAGTAGTAGCGAGCGGTCCAGTCATCACATAACCCGATTGTGTGAGGCAGATCACATGGTGCGCGCTGAGCTGGTGAAACACAGTGGTTAGAACATATAAAGTGATAACAGAAGTATATTAAAGCAATAAGGTACGAGAGGGCGTGGCATTCAATTATTCATTATCTTCCACTTAATCCTCTACTATGGTCGCAGGGGGGTGGGGTTTCCCATGCCCATCCAGGGAAGAACGTTTCGGGCACTGGACAGATACACGCGAGAAAACAGGGCGCCAATCCATCACTGGGCACACACACTACCTGTATGTGGGGCAATTTAGAGCATTTAATTTCCTTCGAATCCATGTTTTTAGACTGTGGGAGGAAAGCTGAGAACATGGGGAGAACATGAAAACTCCATCCAGATTAGGATTTGAACCTGGAATCCCCAGCGCTGAGAGGACATGCTAACCTCTAAGGGGCGTGGCATTAATGTGAATTGTTTTTAGTCCCGAAGTGTAGCAGAGTACAGTTCCACCTCTTTTCCATGATTTACGCACAATAATACCCAACCTCGAGTGTGTCATTGCTTTTACAAAAACGCTTAAAAACACATTTTAATAAAAAAAAACAAGGTTTGAATCCTAAATCGTTAATAATCTGGTCTTCTGTGACATAATTTAGTCCGGTTTTTAAAGTGAACGCTTATCGCTGAGTAACAGGATTCGTTTCTTGAATAAATCAACACTGCTTTCTAGTGGCCAAATCACAGAACGGACTTTATAAGCAACAATAAGTAAATAATGTAATGTATATCATGCATTGATATGAATGAAAAGCGTTTAGAGGTGTGTGTTGTCAATAATGTCACGGATAAAATGACCCATTTTATAATATATATACAGTATATATCCAGGAACATTGCACTGTTGCATCCTGGTAGTTGCACTGGTAATCCTTGTAACCTACCACTGCCTGAGGGGTTGGAACAGCCCTCCCCATAAGCACCGCGAGCGGCGGTCACTCCGTCATAACAGCATCCGTACGTGGACCTGCTGCATTCCACAGGCTCAGGCTGAAAGGGAAATGAATCAGATTTAGAGATTGATTAAGCACCTCAGAGTTTTCAACGGGAACGTGTATTCATGATATTCACATTTGGGAAAGCAGGAAGATACTCGGGACAGCCTTCCTTACTGGGACCACTGGCATGCGTCACGCCATCCTGACAACAGCCATACCTGAGAGACAAAATCATAAAATATCCACAATGATAGATATTCCCCATGCCTATCGAAGGGAGAACGTTTCGGGTGCTGGGCAGATAAACCCAGGACAGGACGCCAATCTATCACTGGGCACACACTCACTCACACAGATACACAAACACACTCTATATAGGGCAATTTGGAGAACTCAATTGACCTTGATCCATGTTTTTGGACTGTGGGAGGAAACCGGAGAACCCGGAGGAAACCCACGTGGACACGGGAAGAACATGGAAACTCCACCCAGATTGGGATTCGAACCGGGAATCCATAGCAAGGAGAACATGCTAACCACTAAACCACCGTGCCACCCGTGGTGGTAATAATAATAATAATTTTTTTAAAAGGTAGCAGTGAAAAACCTACACAGATTGTTACTGGGTGCTGGGTTGCTGTTTATTGTACCTGCTGCTGGAACACGATGGTGTTGGGAAACAGCCCTGACCTCGGGGTCCACTGGCTGCCGTCCTGCCATCGGGACAACAACCGAACTGACTCTGCTCACAGTATGGAGAGTCCCGCTGCGTCACTGCAGGGGAGAGTTCAAAAGATACGAATTATTCAGAACCAGAGGAGAGGGACGCGAACTACAGTAACTGCTCTGAGAGCAAATGTGGAAATTAAAACAGAAACTGCTGTTTCGTATTAAAGATCAGGATGTAGAACAACATGAGCCATGCGAGACGTGATCCATACAACAAGCAGCAGAGATCAGGAGGACAGGAAGGGCAAATGAGCAAAAGACCTGTGCTGGTGTCCTCTGGATAATAAGGGTAGAACCCGAAAATGGTGTTGTCGTAACCTCTCGTGTCTTGCATGCTTGGTACAGCTGTAGAAAACAAGAAATATACATATACTGAATGTTTAATTAAGTTAAATGGAACCACATGAAGGCTTAATGGTTTCTTACATTTTAAACTATTCATCCATCCATCCATTATCTTCTGCTTTATGCTCTACTAGGGTTGCGGGCATTTCGGGCGCTGGGCAGATACAACCAGGACAGGGCGCCAATCTATCGCTGGACACACACTCACTCACACAAACACACTCTATATGGGGCAATTTGGAGTATTCTATTGACCTTGATACATGTTTTTGGACTGTGGGAGGAAACCGGAGAACCCGGAAGAAACACACATGGACACGGGGAGAACATGGAAACTCTACCCAGATTGGGATTCAAACCAGGAATCCCCAGCACTAAGAGGAGAACATGCTAACCACTACACCACCGTGCCGCCCACATTTTAAACTATCCATCCAACCATTATTATTGGGGTGGGGTGGGTTCTCATGCCCATCCAGGGGAGAACGTTTCAGGCGCTGGGCAGGGCGCCAATCCATCGCTGGGCACACACTCACTTACTCACACACACACACACACACACACAAACATACTCTATATGGGGCAATTTGGAGAACCTTGATCCATGTTTTTTGGACTGTAGGAGGAAACCGAAGAACCCGGAGGAAACCCACGCAGACACGGGGAGAACATGGAAACCACCCAGATTGGGATTCATACCGGGAATCCCCAGCGCCCACATTTTAAACTCGTGTCCATGTAATTAATACTAAAATAAACACCATAACAATACACCCAGTACCAGTCAAAAGTTTGGCCACGCCTCCATTTTGCTCCACTTATTGTCCATGTTCTCAGTCGACAATCCCACATAGCCCAGTTGTGACGCAGGTGAACTATGGGAGTCGAACCCAGTGCGTTTTGATTGTGTGGGTGTTTAAAGTGTGAAAGAGAGCAGGCATGTACCCTGGGGGCTGTAGCAGGGTTGAGCGTTGCAGTTCTCCACAGTCGTGGGTTTGGGATAGGTGCTACAGTGCTCCACCCCGTAAATGTTCCTCTCTGCGTCTGAACAGATCACCTGGCGCTCCCGAAGCCCCGAGCTACAGCTTTTCGAGCACTGATTAAGGGAAAGACAGACAGACGGTGAATGATGAGGAAATTTGAGTCGAGGTTCTGGAGCAGGTTCAAATCATCCGCCAGCATCGTTTTTCAGACGTGCAGCTCAGATGGCAACTCAACACGTCCTCTGAATTTACTTCCACAGCCCCAACCTCACGTTATTCTCCACATAACACTCTCAGAGTTTATACTACTCCTAAAATATAATAGATTTTAATTCCCAAACAATAAAGTAGTCCCAGTGGGGACACAGAGTAACAGTCAAAAGTTTGGACATGCCTCTTTTTTGCTCCACTTATTGTCCATCTACTCAGTTCCAGACTTAGTTCTACAATTCCAATCTGTTTGTGTTCTACAGGACATACTGTGTTCTCTGTTTTCTAATGATCAGAACCCCAATAGAACCACCACAGTGCAGGTTTTATTTGGAGGGTGCATTAGTCCTATCCCTGCAGTGTCACTGAGTTGTTTAAATGAACAGAGAATCAGGGGACTAACAAAAACAAAGAACACAGATGGACTACAGTCTGTAATTGTAAAACTACAAAGTCCACATATATGGTAAGGTGGACTTTGTAGTTCTATAATCCATCTGTTTGTGTTCTACAGTACATACTGTGTACTCTGTTCTCTAATGATCAGAACCCCAATAATACCACCACAGAGCAGGGATTATTTGGTTGGTGCATTATTCCTATCCCAGCAGTGTCACTGAGGTGCTTAAATTAAACTACAGCAGCACTGCTGCACTAAAACCCCCTCACCACATCAGAGTCACTGCAGAACTGACAATAAACAATCCACCACCCAAATGATACCTGTTCTGTGATGCTCCTGACCAACAGTGAACAGAGAACCAACAGGGGACTAAATAAAGAAAAAAAATAAAAAAAACACAGATGTTCCACAGTCCATATATATGGTGAGTGGAGGAAAAACATGATGGAACAAGAAGAGGGCGTCTGCAAACTTTTGACTGCGACTGCTTTTTTCATAAAGTCAGACAGGTCACAAAATAATATTTTGGTTGTAAAACACATTTGTTAATTAAACAAGAGCCTGACGTGTCTCTAAAACTGAATCATGGTCGTCACACGTTGATTTCATCGCTGTATCTTTGTATGTCTCACCAAACCCCAGTCTCCAACATGCCAACCGATCTTGGATCTGCAGGCAGCCGCCTCACAGGACTGTACGCTGACGGGCTTGGGAAGGCTGGCACACGTGTAGTCAGCCAGACGGGTTCCTCGGGAATCCACACACAGCACCTCCCTGCTCTGTTCCCCAGAGCCACATGTGACTGAGCACTACATTAAAGATGAACAGTGATCAGTGAAGTGGTATAGATATAGATCTGTAATAACATTCACTGATTCTAAAGTTATATAATAAAATATAATACAACTTCCATCCAACTATCCGTTATCTTCCGCTTTATCCTCTAGTGGGGTCACAGGGGAGAACATTTCGGGCACTGGGCAGATACACCCGGGACAGAGCGCCAATCATTCACTGGACACACACTCACTCACACAGACACACTCTATATGGGGCAATTTGGAGAACTCAATTTACCTTGAACCATGTTTTTGGACTGTGGGAAGGAACCGGAGAATCCGTAGGAAACCCACACGGACACAGGGAGGACATGGAAACTCCACCCAGCTTGGGATTCGAACCGAGAATCCCCAGCCTTGAGAGAGAACATGCCAACCACTATGCCACCGTGCCGCGCCACACCCAAACATCAGCCCATAATGATTTGTAGAACCCATCCATCGATTCGAACCGGGAATCCCTAATGCTGAGAGGAGAACATGCTAACTACTAAGCCACCATGCCGCCCTGTAATAGGGAGTAAAAAAGAATATTATCTTTATGGTGAGTGAAGCTGTTTAAACTGCCACGAACTGCCCCTTAAATGTGGAAAGCCAAACGGGGCAACTGAGGTTATTAAAGTCGGCAGCTGGGAGTTGTCAGAATGTCTGCAGGAGGAATTTGGAGCGGCGAGTTCAGAAAGCCAGCAGACGCCGTTTGACCTGAAGCTAGACGAGCTGATCACCTGACTCCAGGAGGAGGCGCTGTAGTGCGCACACTGCTGCATGCTGCAGCTCTGCTGGCTGACGGGGCGCGCCGTGTACGCCTCGCACAGAGAGTCCTCCACCACCCGCCGACCCGACGAATCGTGAGACACGCACTCCACCCGGCGCACCTGAGTGCCTCCACCACACGTCGCTGAGCACTGGTTCCACTCATCAACCTTCCAGCTGGAAGACACATACACACACAGGTACAAACACACACACATACACACAAACACATGGAAACATACGAACACACAAACAAAATCACAAACAGACACACACATAAACACAAGCAAACACAAACACGCACACACATATGTTCATAAACACACACACACACGCAAACACAACCAGACACACACATAAACACACAAACATACACAAACACATATTCACAAAAACACACAAACAGACACACATGAACACAAGCAAACACAAACATACACAAACACACACACACACGTTTACAAACACGCATACACATGAAGACACACACACACAAACAGACACACATATGAAAACAAGCAACCACAAACATACACAAATACACACACACACACACACACATTTACAAACACACATACAAACACAACCACAAGCAATCGGACACACACACATACAAACACACACACACACACAAACACAGACATGAACACAAGTAAACACAAACATACACAAACACACACACGTTTACAAACATGCACACACATGAACACACAAACACAGACACACACACGTTTACAAACACGCACACACACACACACACACATAAACACAAGCAAACACAAATATACACAAACACACACACATACACACACATTCACAAACACACATACAAACACACAAACACAAACAAGCGGACACACACATATATACACACACACACATGCACAAGTACACACACACACACACACACACAATTAATACATCAAATCCATTATAGTTTGCACAAAAGAATTAAAATGTGTGTTATGAACTTCACCCAAAGCTCTGCCACCACATGCAGTTCTTAAATTTACCCAACACCAGCAGCACACACACACACACACACTTTAACACCAGAAATTGAGTTAGTTAAAGACACAACACATTCACTTAAAGAAAACAAAAACACACAACAAGTTTACACCAGCAAACGAATGTCTGATGCAGTTTAAAGACGGTGAATCTAAACATGTTCTCCGTCTGTCAGCATCAGAACAGAACAACGTGCTTCAGAGAAAAGATCTCTGTGTGCAGCTGTGAAAACAATGAATGTCATGTGTGGATTAATTAATCAACGTGATATGAACTTCATTCAGGCCGTAATTAAAACTTACCACACTGAACACCACTAATCCACTCATCTGTTCTAATTAGTGATGCGGGGTAACCCTGGGGCCTTTCCCAGCATCCATTTACAGGTCACACAACATATTCACACACAAAGTTACAACAAAAATTTATTTAGTATCTCAGACTTATTTTCAAGCAAATATTTGGACTGTGAAAGAAAACTGACGCAAACTCAAAAAACCCATGAGCAACCATGAGGAGAACATGCAAACTCCACACAGAAACCACTTGGCAGCCATACCCACCATTGGACGGGTATGAACACATCTGCTCATACACGTAAAAACCCAAATGACTATGATGGTAATTCTCTCAGTTCCATATGGAACCAGAGCGTTCTAGAGCGTTCTAGAGGTGGTAGTGCCCACCCCTTCCGATCTGCACAGACAGCCACCCAGCTCAGAACTCCACATTAGGCCCCTCATTTGGTGCACACTGGACTCTCAACTCCTCATTCTTTAAGGTATGAAGACGTTCTGAACTGGACAGTTGCCCGAGGCCATCGTTCATCTCCACACGTGGAAGAACAGACCAATCAGCAATGCTTATCTTATACAGCGTGCTGTACTGACGGGAAACATCGCTACAGACTGAGCTCAAACACAACGCCGACTCGTAGAAATGAACCAAATGGAACTGAGGAGATGTTGACGTTAGTGTCACACCACCAGAGTTATGGACACAGATTCAAAAATTCCAATTTGAGGGCAAGTTAGTTAAACATGGTATTTAATAAGTTTTAATTGACTAAGCGAGGATTTGCTGTGCGTTTGGAACCATGACATCTGCAAATGCTCTGCATTTAGTAATTTAAATTAATTAGATTCTATTAGCGCGAAGAGAAGTGGCTAGTGTGAGAGGGCGGGGCAGAGGGGCGGGTAGGACAGGGAAGGTTTGGGTAGGGCAGTGTAGGACATGACAGGGTTGTGACAAGACAGGACAGTGAAGGGCGTGGTAGGAAAATACAGAGCAGGGCAGGGCTGAGGCAGGGTAAGGCAGGGCTGTGTAGGGCAGGACAGTGCAGAGCATGGCAGGGTTGTGGCAGGACAGGGGACAGGGCTGGGCAGGGCAGGGCAAGCAGGGTTGGGGCCGGGCAGGGTAGGGCAGGGAAGGACAAGACAGGACAGGGCAGGCTTGGGGTAGAGCAGGGTATAACAATGCTGGGCTGGGCTATGTAGGGCAGGGAAGGCCCATTCTGGCCTTCTGCCCATTTCATTGGGGGTGGGAGGGGAGTGGGTCTAATGCCATTGATCTATACTGCACAGTCCTCAACATGTAAAGACTGGCAAGACTTCCAAAGTGATCACTCATTCACCTTTAAAGTTAAAGAATCTGAAACGCTGGCTGATAACCAGCTACAGGTCCAATTTCCCTGATGGTGTGAGTTATGAGGTATGAGCTCTGGGATTCACCCCAAACTCATTACATGCTTTATGGACCCAGACTGGTGAGCGGGTCCGGGGGATGTCTTAGGGTTCCATTAACTCCTGAAGCCCAATGGAGCGTCATTCTCCTTCCAATCAGCCAATCAAACCTAGACCTTCTGAAAGACTGGGCGCAGTGTTTGAGGTCGTCGGTTCTAGCCGTCGCCCTCTCAGACTGGGTTACCTGTACACCTGAACATAGACACGCGTCGGTTCCCTGGGTGTCCACATTCGCGGCAGGTACATGTACGCCATCCTTATAGAACAAGGGTAATACACCAACAGTGTTCACACACAGACACACACACACTGGTTTACCACTGAGCACACAACTAGGTAATATTTAATATTTAATACAGCAATAAATATTTCAATGTCAATTTCGGCGGCGATTAAAAACAACATGTACCTGCGGGTTTGGGGACACGGCTGCTCGTTGCACGTGCGGTTATTGAAAGGCTGAGGCAGGGAGTCACACATATAGTCGGGATAGGCCTCATTATCAATAGTGCAGAAAACCAGACGAGACTGGTAACCTAAAGAGGAACACGATGCGTATGATTACATCCAACCATCCATCCATTATCTTCAGCTTTATCCTCTACTAGGGTCACAGTGGGGTTCCCCATGCCCATCCAGGGGAGAACGTTTCGGGCACTGGGCAGATACACCCAGGACAGGACGCCAATCTATCACTGGACATACACTCACACACGTAGAATCTCTATATGGGGCAATTTGGAGAACTCAATTGACCTTGATCCATGTTTTTGGACTGTGGGAGGAAACCGGAGAACCCGAAGGAAACCCATGCGGACACAGGGAGAACATGGAAACTCCACCAGACTGGGATTCGAACCGGGAATCCCTATGAATCAATCTGAAGTATCTCTGATATGCACACGCAGAAATCCTTCATACTCACCAGAACCACATTCTTTACTGCAGGCCGACCAGGAACCATGACTCCAGTAGTGCCCTTCCCTCAGACGGCCATAGGGCAAGTAATACTCATACTCTATTCCCAGATTGGGCTCCTGAGTAATAATCTAAATGAAAGAAAGGAATTCGTGACTTTACAACTTTAATTAGTTGAAAATTAAAGGTCTAAATCCACCCATGACTGAATGTAAGAATAACATGGGGTTCCATCGTACACCCTGCGCAAGGAGCACAGCGATGCACATTGCTTTCTTACATATATATATATATATATATATATATATATATCCATTATCTTCCGCTTTTGTCCTATATTAGGGCCGTGGGGGGCTTCCCCATGCCCATTCAGGGGAGAACGTTTCAGGCGCTGGGCAGATACACCCGGGACAGGGGGCTAACCCATTACTGGGGACACACTCACGCACACACACACACTTTATATGGGGCAATTTGAAGAACTCAATTGACTTGATCCATGTTTTTGGACTGTGGGAGGAAACCCACGCGGACACGGAGAACATGGAAACTCCACCCAGATGGGGATTCGAACCTGGAATCCTTAGTGCTGAGAGGCGAACGTGCTAAACCACTAAGACACCGTGCCACCCTTCCCGCCATTTATTGTTTTATATATATATATATATATATATATATATATATATATATATATATATATATATATATATATATATATATATATATATATACACTGCTCAAAAAAATAAAGACAACTGTCTTAACAACTGTCCACTTAAAACAACTGTCAGGTCACTATATAACAATAATAAAAATTACTTAGGGCGGCACGGTGGCTTAGTGGTCATGTTCTCCTCTCAGCGCTGGGGATTCCCAGTTTGAATCCCAATCTGGGTGGAGTTTCCATGTTCTCTGTGTCTGCATGGGTTTCCTCCGGGTTCTCCGGTTTTCTCCCACAGTCCAAAAACATGGATCAAGATCAATTGAATTCTCTAAATTGCCCCATATAGAGTGTGTTTGTGTGAGTAAATCTGTGCCCAGCGATAGATTGGCGTCCTGTTCTGGGTGTATCTGTCCAGCGCCTGAAACGTTCTCCCCTGGATGGGCCCCCCCGCAACCCTAGTATAAGATGAAGCGGAAGATAATATATGGACGGATGGAATAATGGCTAAGTCTGTTAAACAACAATGCTGAGTCTGAACGAACTCATTATGAGGAGTTTCTACTGCTTTACTGCTTAAAGACAAGTTCTCACCTCTATCACCAGAGGCTCAGTGGTTGGTCCACGGCCTGTGATGGTCTCAGGGGACATTTCACCCTCGGCTCCTCTTTGGTAGTAAAGTGTGGTTCCAGCAATCGGAGTACTTCGAGAGAAATCTATTACCCAGTGCCCGTTCAGGTAGTACTCACCGCGCAGGTTCTTGATGGCTGTGAGTATTCACATTATACAAATATTTCTCGGCACTCCGAGAAAGGAGCTCAACATATTTTATGTAAAAATAAAAAATTCCATTTAAAAAAACTCAAAGTTAAACTTAGATGGCTCCACTGCAACAAGCCAACAAACCTTTGGTGACCTAGTATCCAATATCACATAAATACCACAATTACAGCAACAATTAATTCCGCCGACTCACCCAGGTAGTTCCGGCTCGGTAGAGATTCACTGATGCGGATGCTGGTAGCACCAACAGGAATGATAAACATTTGATTGTAACCTTACAGACAACAAAAAGCAATAAACATTAGGGGTAGGTATGAAAACTGTGACCTTCAGGTACATTCCTGTGATGTGGGTTGGGGCGCTTTACCGTTGGGCAGATCCCGCACGGAAAAGGAGCTCTTCACCAGCTGACAGGACTGACCGTTGCCCCCACACTGCAAACATGGATCCTCCTTTTGCCCCGAATCCAGCATGCTGTCACAGCCCAGAGCCTGAGGACCAGGAGGAGTGAGTTAGAAGGAGGAACTGCGGAGGTCATATCCAGTGATGAGGACTCCTGGGTGGAGCTCGATGGAGCAGAGGGTTGCTCATGGTGCACTGCATCATCCTGATATTCCATGTGGACTGTACTTTCATGGGTGGAGGATATTTTGTACTTCTGGCTAGAGCGATGTATTGGCGCCATGTCCTGGGTGTATCTGCCCAGCGCCCAAAACGTTCTCCCCTGGGTGGGCCGCCACGTCCCCAGTAGAGGATAAAGCGGAAAATAACGGACGGATGGTACCAACTAACATTATACTTACGACATGATGTTAAACTTAGAATGAAGTTTACAGAAGAAAACTAGGACTGAGATGGGCAGAACATACAAACTTCACACAGAAAGGGTCTTTCTGAGAATCAGAAAACAAGGCTTTAATATTTATAAATGGACTCTACACTCTGTACTATAATAATCTTTGGGCGGCACAGAGGTGTAGTGGTTAGAACGTCCACCTCTATGTGCTGGGGAAGTTCGAATCGTAATCTGGGTGGAGATTCCATGTTCCTCCCAAGGACCAAAAACAGGATTCAAGGTGCATTGACACATCTAAGTTGCCCCATATACTGTGATTGGGTGTGGGCCCAGTGCCCAAAGCGTTCTCCACTGAAACGATGGGGAACCCCCCCACCCTACTCTAAGAGTAAGATAACTATTGGCTGGTTGAAATAATATTATGAGATGTTTATGCTCACCCTACAAACTCCATCCACACAGACATCTCTCCTGCCCGGGTGACATGGTGTTCCATCAGCCACAGAACTGCTGTGACGGTAGTAGAAGTTCTCTCCCTTGGGGATGCAGTTCAACTCACAAGGGTTCTCCACTGTGGAACGTCAAAGTTCAAACACATGTCAAAACTGTGTGGTGTTACTTCAGATTGCTCAGGCAGATGTTTCATGAGAAGTCAACATCTGTACAGTGCAGTGGATCCCAGGGGCTTCTGGGACTTTTTGGTGCTAATGAGTTTGTTTTGATTCGTTTCGTGATGAAGGTCTCACCTCCATAGTAAGGAAGCCATTTGTAGTATTTTCCATGAAATTCCCCGCCGTCGAACTGAGAGCACTGCTCCTCCCGAAAATCTCGGGTTCCCTCGGGGCAGTCCTGCACAAGGCAGACTCAGATATGAGACAGGAAGTGGGGGGATTCTCAGATACTATTAATATTTACTGAGTCACAGAGGAAGTGTGATGAGAGATAAGGTTCTAATGAAGAATGAGGGGGAGATTTCATCAAGCACTAACAGGTCTGAGGGTTTCCAACATGGCAGCAAGCCACAAGACACGGAACCAACGGAACGTACCTGAAGATTGCACGTACGGTGGGATTTATCTGGACCTACACAGTTGTGGCCTCCGTCACTCCTGAAAGCAGAGACATAAACAGGAAGTGACACGCTGGCTGGAATTTAAATCCCTTGGATGTTTACTTTATAATTCATTCATTCATTATCTCCCGCTTTATCCTCTATTAGGGTCGCGGTGGGGTTCCCCATGCCCATCCAGGGGAGAACGTCTCGGGCGCTGGGCAGATAGACCCAGGACAGGGCGCCAATCCATCGCTGGGCACACACTCACTCACACAGACGCACTTTAAACGGGGCAATTTGGAGGATTCAATTAACTTGATCCATGTTTTTGGACTGTGGGAGGAAACCGGAGAACCCGGAGGAAACCCACGCAGACACGGGGAGAACATGGAAACTCCACCCAGATGGGGATTCGAACCGGGAATCCCTAGTGCTGAGAGGCGAACGTGCTAAACCACTAAGCCACCGTGCCGCCAAATAATAATAATAATAACAATAATAATAATGGGGCGGTATGGTGGCTTAGTGATTAGCATGTTCTCGGTTCAAACTCTGGGTGGAGTTTCCATGTTCTCCCCGTGTCCATGTGGGTTTCCTCCGGGTTCTCCGGTTTCCTCCCACCGTCCAAAAACATGTATCAAGGTCAATTGAAATCTCCAAATTGCCCCATATAGAGTGTGTCTGTGTGAGTGAGTGTGTGTCCAGTGATAGATTGGCATCCTGTCCTGGGTCTATCTGTCCAGCACCCGAAACGTTCTCCTCTGGATGAGCATGGGGAAATCCCCCCCCCCCCAAGACCCTAGTAGAGGATAAAGCGGAAGATAATGGATGGATGTTTGGGTTCTACATATCATTATGTATGTGGTGGTGTTTGGGTGTGGGGCAGCATGTTGGCTTAGTGGTTGGCATGTTCTCCTCTAAGCGCTAGTGATTCCGGGTTTAAATCCCAATCTGGGTGGAGTTTCCATGTTCTCCCTGTGTCGCCATCCAGGGGAGAATTTTTCGCGCGCTGGGCAGATACACTCAGGACAGGGCGCCAATCTATCACTGGACACTTACTCACTCACACAGACACACTCTATATGGGGCAATTTGGATAATTCAATTGACCTTGATTCATGTTTTTGGACTGTGGGAGGAAACCGGAGAACCTGGAGGAAACCCATGCAGACACGAGGAGAACTTGGAAACTCCACCCAGATTGGGATTCGAAATAGGAATCCCTAGTGCTGAGAGGAGAACATGCTACCCACACCCAAACGTCACCACATGATTCGCAGAGCCGTTTCAGGTAACAGATCTGTTTCCTCTTTCAAACAGCGTTGGGTTTTAAATAACGCTGATTTTAAAGATTCAGATTCAGATTTTTTAGTGATGACAGAAAACGCCTCACTCACGCGAAGCTAAGGAATAAGATTGACAGACTCTTCTGAACACATCGTCACGAGCAAGAGAGAACATGCAGAACAGATTCCAACCCAGGGCCAGATTTATGGGCACGACGCTACGCTGCTGTGGATTCTCCTGAACCAACCTCCTCAAACAAAGAACACAGACTCGTCGTATTAACTCTAATCCATCATAACAACTCGAGTCAACACCTTTAATACACTGCGACTTAAGCAAGGCATTATATTTAAGTCTTGTATTATAGTCCATTGTAAGCCGGGATCCTTTAAAATTAATCAACCTATAATTGTTAATATGTTGATTAACATGTTCTCCTCTCAGCACTAGGGATTCCCGGACCAAATCCGAATCTGAGTGGAGTTTGCATGTTCTCCCCGTGTCCTCGCAAGTTTCCTTCGTGCTCTCTGGTTTCCTCCCAGACTCCAAAAACATGGATCAAGGTCAATTGAATTCTCTAAATTGCCCCATATAGAGTGTTTATGTGTCCAGTGAAAGGTCGGCATCCTGTCCTGGGTGTATCTGCCCAGCACCTGAAACGTTCTCCCCTGGATGGGCATGGGGAACCCCCCCCCCCCCGCAACACTAGTAGAGGATAAAGATAATGGATGGATGGATGTTGGTAACAATGAATTTAGAATGACGTCTTCTGTTATTATACTGAAGCAAATGAGTCAAATGTGTTGCTGATTATTTTGACTCACTTGTGGGGAAGGGGGTTCCCCATGCCCATCCAGGGGAGAACGTTTCGGGCGCTGGGCAGATACACCCACGACAGGACGCCAATCTATCGCTGGAGGCACACTCACTCACACACTCTATGTGGGGCAATTTGAAGCATTCAATTGACCTTGATCCATGTTTTTGGACAGTGGAAGGACACCGGAGAACCCGGAGGAAACCCACGCGGACACGGGGAGAGCATGGAAACTCCACCCAGATTGGGATTCAAACCGCGAATCCCTAGCGTTGAGAGGCAGTAGAGTTATATATTTATTTTAATGTTTTTCAAGGTGAACAATAGGCTCACACACCAAAACACACAATGGTTAAGTGGGGGCATTCAGCCGATGCCAAACAGGTTCACGGCTGCTTCATTCTCTAAACAGCCTTTTATCTCGTGTTCACTATTAAGACTTCCAAAGGAAACGCCCGCTTTTATCCGAGGCCAAGTATGAGATAAAGGTCTCCTGGATGCCGAGGCAAAGATCATTTTAATGGTTTTGTCCGACGGTTTGCGGGAACAGACCGGCGCTACGACCGTTCCGGTAAAGAGGACGTTCCGTAAAGAACAAAGCCAGAAAAGACCAGAGGACAGTGGACGCGTCATCCAGATTTCATAACGGCTCTGTCTTTCTAAAACTATTTGATCTCTGAAAACAAACCTCTGCCTGGGGCCGCACAGGCACACCTACGTCAAACACACACACACACACACACACACACACACAGATGCTTACAGACTCAATTAAATTGTCTGCTTACCTCTGAGTCACACAGCGCCTGGTCCTCACCGTGACGCCGATGCCACATGAGCGGCTGCATTCGCTGTACGAACCCCATTCAGCCCAGTAATCAGCAGTGGGAACCTGGTTTACACACAGAGATCAGGTTCAATCAACTCAACTCAACTCAACTCAATTTTTTTTCTAAAGCACTTTAAAAACAACAGCAATTTTAAACTTAAAATTATAAAAAACAAGAATACAATATCCATCCATTCATCCATTATCTACCGCTTTATCCTCTATTAAAGTCACGGTGGGGTTCCTCATGCCCAAGGAGAACATGGAAACTCCACCTATATTGGGATTCGAACCGGGAATCTCCAGTGCTGAGAGGAGAACATGCTAACCACTAAGCCACCACGCCACCCTTTAGACAAATCCATCCATCCATCCATTCATTATCTTCTGCTTTATCCTGGTGGGGTTCCTCATGCCCAACTAGGGGAGAAGGTTTCAGGCCTTGGGCAGATACACCCAGGACAGGACCCCAATCTGTCACTGAACACACACTCACTCACACACTCTATATGGGGCAATTTTAAAGAATTCAATCGACCTTGATCCATGTTTTTGGACTGTGGAAGGAAACCGGAGAACCCGGAGGAAACCCACGCGGACACGGGGAGAAATAAATAAATAAATAAATTGGGCCATTTAGCAGACGCTTTTATCCAAAGCGACTTACAAGGTGAGCACAGGGTTCATCACAACATCCCTGGAGCAATGAGGGTTAAGGGTCTTGTTCAAGGACCCACACTGGTAACTCCAGTGGACCTGGGATTTGAACCCACAACCTTCAGATTGATAGTCCAACACCCTAACCACTGAGCTAACCCGCCCCTCATGGGAACATGGAAACTCCACCCAGATTGGGATTCGAACCTGGAATCCCTAGCGCTGAGAGGAGAACATGCTAACCACTAAGCCACCCTGCCAACTCAATCAACTCAATTTTATTTATAAAGCACTTTAAAAACAACAGCAGCTGCTGTACAGAGTTTACACGTAACATCATAAAAAACAAGAATACAATATAAAAAATGAAACCCATACATCACGTAAAACGCTATAAAGGTTTTTAAAACCAATGGAAAATCATGGTGTGTTAAAACCATAAAGCAAAAATGGTTTTAAGACTAGATTTAAAAGTGGAAAGTGAGGAGGCCGGTCTGATATATAGCGGTAGGTCGTTCCAAACCTTAGGAGCCACAATCGAAAAGACTCGGTCCCCTGAGCTTGGACCTCGGTACCTCCAGGAGCAGCTGATCATCTGACCTGAGGCACGTATGCAGGTGGAGGAGCTCAGAGAGGTAAGGCGGGGCGTCCATTTAAAGATTTAATCAGTCGTCAGGTTTAATCCACTTGGTTTAGACACACAAAAAGTGAAGTTCCCTACAAACATCATGTGGATTTTATTTGGTTGCTGACACGTTGTTCCGAAAATTTATTGGGAAAGTGAAGGCTTTCAATGGAGGGTGTATATATCGCATAAAATATCTGGCCACATGTGCAGGTACAAGCCAGAACGCGTAGTTCAGCAGGTAGTACACTTGTCATAAACACTAATAAGACCAGCGATCTTTTATGTAGAGCCAGAACATTTCAGATCTCAGCTTTAAATTAAGAGCTAATCATTCACGGTGGTGGAGGTTGAGGTTGGGTTCCGAATGACGCTGTGGGTTCTCACTTACCATGAGCACCGGGGTCAGGAGCATCTGCATGGAGACCACGGCCATCACAAGCTGCATTCTTCTGCTAAAGAAAACGGGTTTATGGTCAGTTTGTTAACGGCGAGTCAGCATAGAGTTTTAATGAAATATAGTATCGGTCAGGGGCGGCACGGTGGCTTAGTGCTTAGCACGTTTGCCTCTCAGCTCTAGGGGTTACCGGTTTGAATCCCCATCTGGGTGGAGTTTCCATGTTCTCCCCGTGTCCGCGTGGGTTTCCTCCGGGTTCTCCGGTTGCCTCCCACAGTCCAAAAACATGGATGAAGCCAATTGAGTTCTCCAAATTGCCCCATATAGTGTGTGTCTGTGTGAGTAAGTGTGTGCCCAGCGATAGATTGGCGCCCTGTCCTGGGTGTATCTGCCCAGCGCCCGAAACGTTTTCCCCTGGATGGGCATGGGGAACACCCCCCCCCCCCCGCGACCCTAATATAGGATAAAGCGGAAGATAATGAATAAACAGTATCAGTCAAAAGTTAGGCCACGCCCCCTTTTAACATATAGATGGTGTCTGTAGTTCTACAATTACAGACTGTAGTCCATCTGTGTTCTTTGTTCTGTTAGTCCCCTGTTGGTTCTCTGGAGCTTCACAGAACAGGTATCATTTGGGTGGTGGATTGTTTGTTAATAGTCAGTTCTGCAGTGACACCGATGTGGTGAGCGGGGGTTTAGTGTAGTTTTATTTCTCCACCTCAGTGACACTGCTGGGATAGGACTAATGCATCCACCCAATAATACCTGCTCTGTGGGGGTACTATTTATGACCATTAGAACAGAGAACACAGTATGTACTGTAGAACAGATGGACTACAGAATGCTACTGTAGAACTACAAAGTCCATCTTTACACATAAAGTGGAGCTGAGAACATGGAGCAGGAAGGAGGCGTGTCCAAATTTTGGGCTGGTTCTATATGTTTAGATGCAGAGTGTAATTAGTTTATGGATGTTAATTAGTAAAAACTTGAGGTTGGGCATTATTGTGAATAAATCACAAGAAAGACGGACCTCTGCTGTGCGTCGTGCCTTCCTGTGAAGGCCGCTTTCCTGTGATAATTATTTACAATAAACCACGCCCTCTTGGGTCTTATTGCTTTATTACACACAAATATATTAAAAAAAAATGATTGTAACAAAATAACAGCAGTGCAGTTGGGCTGTGAGTATGATGTAAACTGTATAACATGCAAACTGTACCTGCTGAATATTTAGAACCCCAAACAAATGCCCCTTAAGATTAACTGCCCACCCCAGATTTAGTAAAGTTTGGTTATGTGTCTATAAAACAGTGTGTGTGTGTGTGAACGTTTACCTGGGTTTGTCCACAGCTGCTTATTCTGTGTCTAATATTCTACAAAGGATAAAGAAATACAAGTCGGGAAGTTTAGCATCAACGAAAACTTGTTCAAGAAATAAATTAATTAAATATTAATCATCCATTATCTTCCACTTTATCCTCTACTAGGGGGGGGGGGGGGGTTCCCCATGCCCATCCAGAGGAGAACATCTATATGCTGGGCAGATACACCCAGGACAGGGAACCAATCCATCACTGGGCACACTCACTCACACAGACACACTCTATATGGGGCAATTTAGAGCGTTCAATTTACCTTGAATCCATGTTTTTGGACTGTGGGAGGAAACCAGAGGCCCTAGTATTATAAAAAGTGATCTATTTTGCCTACTGTACTTACACACAGAGGAATTGTCCTTCCATTTAACCCATCCATGCACACACACACACACACACACACACAAGCATGCCCAAAGCACTGGGCAGCCCTGTACACGGCATCTGGGGAGCAACTTAGCAACCTGGGATTGGGCTCCTTGCCCAAGGGCCCTTCAGCATTAGTACTTGTTGGGACCGGAAATCAAACCGGGGACCTTTAGATCACAAGACTGGTTCCTTAATCCCCAACCTACAACTCCCCCGAAACTTTAACAGTTTTAAAATGTACTTTAAAAGTTGATTGTAGAGTTTTAATGATGCTACACGCTGCTGAAAGCCGACGTCTGTGTTCAGCAGTTGTTATCAGTTCAGCAGAACCATTAAAGAACAGGAACGTCGGCGGGGACCCGGTACTAGACACGATGAGAGCGGCCTGGAAGACGGTTAACCAGCTGCGCCAGTTTAAATACGATGGTTCCCTGAATGAAGCCTCACAATCGCATCCAGATGGACGTTCTTACGGCTCTCGGGAACTTCACCAACCACGTCTGAGACGAACGATCCACCAGGGCCAACAGCAAGATTTATTATTAAGCATAGTATAAAAAACTGAACATCAAAGTGTCAAAATGTGAAGTCTGAATGTCTAGATACTGTTTCAATAAAGACAAGCTGTGTACATGTATCCACCTGTACAGACGGGAGAGAGAGGAGGAGGCTGACGGTGGAGCCATCGCTGAAAACATGGAGGAATTATGACATCATCCATCAGAGACTCCCAATGAATACATTTTAAATGGAACTATATATATGTATATATATATATATCTCCATTATTTTCCGCTTTATACTCTATTAGGGTCGCAGGGGGGGTTCCCTATGCCCATCCAGGAGAGAATGTTTTACCCACTTACACACTCTATATGGGGCAATTTGGAGAATTCAATTGACCTTGATCCATGGTTTCGGACTGTGGGAGGAAACCAGAGAACCTGGAGGAAACCCACATGGACACATGGAAACCCACATGATAACCACTAAACCACCGTGCCGCCATTATACACATATATATATATATATATATATATATATAGACAGGTATATAAATATATAGATAGATATATAAGCGGGGTGGCATGGTGGCTTAGTGGTTAGCTTGTTCTCCTCTCAGGATCAAGGTCAATTGAATTCTCCAAATTGCCCTAAATAGAGTGTGTGTGTGTGTGTGTGTGTGTGTGTGTGTGTGTGTGTGCAGCGATAGTTTGGCATCCTGTCCTGGGAGTACCTGCCAAGCTCCCCAAACGTTCTCCCCTGGATGGGTACAAAGAAACCCACCACGACCTTAAAAGCGGAAGATAATGGATGGATATATAAACAGAAGTTTCCATGTTCTCCGATTTCCTTCCACAGGTTAAAAACAAGGATTTGTGGTAAATTGGCTGCTCTAAATTGCCCCTATATAGCGTGTGTGTCTGTGTGAGTGAGTGTGCCTAGCGATGGATTGGCGTCCTGTCCAGTGCCCAAAACAGTCTATCCTGGATAGGCAAGTAACCCTAGTATATATATCCATGCAACCATTATACACGTATGTGTGTGTGTGTGTGTGTGTGTGTGTGTGTGTGTTTGTGTATGTGCACTATCCATTCACTCATGTCCAAATCTTGGTATTCTTTAAATATATATATATTTTTGGCAGGGATGGGTTAAATGTGGAGGACTTTTGTGGTGTGGTAGCTCAGTGGTTTAAGTGTTGGGCTAACAATCCAAGTGTTGTGGGTTCAAATCCCAGGTCCACTGATGTTACCAATGTGCATCCTTGAGCGCCAGGGATTCTGTAACCCTGTGTTCTGACCCCAAATGTTAAGCTGGGATACTTGTAAGTCACTTTGGGTCAAAGCATGTTCTAAATGACCAAATGTAATGTAACAGTAAAGACAAATTCCTCTCCCTGTGTAAGTAAAATACGAAAAATAGATCACTATCTTTATCACTGCAGCTGAGATTGCAGTAAGAAATGTAATATTCGTAATACTGGTAACAAATACCCAGCTGCAAATTATTCAAATAAATACAGTGAGGCTAAAAGTTTCACTCTTAGTTTAGGTTTCACTCTTACAGAAGCAAACAGATGGTGGTGGAAGTCACCGTGTCCTGACATGCTGTTTGTTGTGGTAAGACGAACTCGATTTAATGAACACTGTTTCGTTAGCATTAGGAAACAAACTGCAGAGACCACCCACAGACTGGAGTTCAAACAGAGCCAAAAAGCAAATAACATCGCCGTGGAAACAACACGAGGTCACGAGAAACTGCAATCGAGCAGTTAGGCTGGAACCTAATGTAAAAAACCCACCCATCGTTACTTTGTAGTTAGGCTGCAGCTTCATTTTCTATTAATTAATATAGTGATTATTTTTTCCCGATTAGTCAATTAATCTAAATACTATCACTCTAATGGGACTGTGTTTGGAATTACAATAACGTCTCCAAAATAATCCATCCATCCATTACCTTCTGCTTTATCCTCTAGTACGGTCGTGGGGGGGGGGGGGTTCCCCATGCCCATCCAGGAGAGAACATTTTGGGTGCCAATCTATTACTGGACACACACTCACTCACACTAACACACTCCATATGGGGCAATTTGGAGAATTCAATTGACCTTCATCCATGTTTTTGGACTGTGGGCGGAAACCGGAGAACCGGAGGAAACCCACGCGGACATGGGGAGAACATGGAAACTCCACCCAGATGGGGATTCGAACCGGGAATTGCTGAGAGGAGAACATGCCAACCACTAAGCCACCATGCCACCCATCTCCAATATAATGAAAAATATTATTTTTAAAAAAATCAGCCATCCATCCATCATCTTCCACTTTGTCCTGAACTAGAGTCGTGGGGGGTTCCCCATGCCCATCCAGGGGAGAACGATACACCCAGGACAGAACGCCAATCTATCACTGGGCACACACTGACTCACACAGACATACAAATTCCCTTCTCTTCTCTTCTCATCTCCTCATCGTCTACCCTGCGACCCAGAGACACTTCAGTATCATCAGGACCACAGAAGAAACCTGCACTGAGAACAATCTACAGTCTAATCTACAATCCATAATGAGTTGTACAATCCATAATCTACAATCCATAATGAGTGAGAAACACCACGGTGGCGTAGTATTTACTTGTATTTACTAGTGTCATTCTCAGCGCCAGGGTTCGAATCCCAATCTGGGTGGAGGTTCCATGATCTTGCCGTATCCGCATGGGTTTCCACTGGGTTCTCCAGTTTCCTCCCACAGTCCAAAGACAGGGAGTCAAGGTAAATTGGCTGCACTAAATTGCCCCTATATAGTGTGCCTGGTGATGGATTGGCGTCCTGTCCTGGGTGTATCTGCCCAGTGCCTGGAACGTTCTCCCCTGGCATATAGGAACCACCCCATGCCCATCCAGCCTATATACATCCAAACCCCCCCCCCCCATGACAATAGTAGAGGATTAAGTTTAAGATAATGAAATGATGAGATAGTATATATGAGATAAAGTCATAAACAACTATTATAATGATTCTTTAGTAAACTTTTTGTATTTTTTGTTCTTTAATCAGACAGAACGGAGAACCTCAGCAGGATCATGAACCTGTTATGTACAAAGTTCTAAAGTTCTGGATCAAACGTTGATGAAATCGGTTCGGCGGTGCTCCAGCTTTGATCTGCCGCAGAACCCGAGGTTCGAACGACCCAAATGAATCGGAATCGACTTACCGGTGTGGATCAGTGAACCGATTCCCTCCAGCCCTGAATTAAAGAGTTATGTCCATGCGTTCGGGCTGCTGGAGCTCGGTGTGCTTACAGCAGGACAGAGTGAGCTGACAGAGTGAACACAGCCTCAGAGTGTGTGTGAGTGTGTGTGTGTGTGTGTGTGTGAGTGTGTGTGTGTGTGTGTGTGTGTGTGTGTGTGCGCGCTCATACTGAACCTGGTGGGATGGATAAAATGAGGTGCGCTGCGGGGATAAGGGGCGGGGTCAGGGGGCGGGGCTTGCGGGAGTAAACCCGGGCTTTGTGTCAAATCAACCCCCACTTTAGATGAAGTGAACTAGAAAGTCTGTTCCATATTGTAAGTAATGTAAAGTCCATCCATCCATTATCATCCGCTTTATCCTGTACTAAGGTCACGGGATGGGGGGGCATTCCCCATGCCCATCCAGGGGAGAACCTTTCGGGCGCTGGGCAGATACACCCAGGACAGGACACCAATCTATCACTGGACACACACTCACTCACACACACACACTCTATATGGGGCACTTTGGAGCATTCAATTGACTTGATCCATTTTTTTGGACTGTGGGAGGAAACCGGAGAACCCGGAGGAAACCCATGCGGACACAGAAAACATGGAAACTCCACCCAGATTGGGATTTGAACCCAATCTATGGTTTATAATCCCTATAGTCCCTAATCCCCATATTACAAACACTTCACTCTGTTTTCTGAGCATCTCAGTGACACTGCTGGACTGTGGGGGGGGGGGGGTCGCCGTAACCCGCCATGGGGAGTAAGAACCCCAGGACAGGGTGCCCATCCATCACTGGGCACAGACACACTCTTATACACACAGTTATAGTGTTCATAACAATCTATATGAGGCCAAACAAACGCTTAATGGTCAGCACGCCCGTCTCTCAGCGCCTCTCAACCCAGACCCAATCCTGTTCTGGGTGGAGTTTCCATGTTCTCGCTGTGTCTGCGTGGGTTTCCTGCAGGTTCTCTGGTTTTCTCCCACAGTCCAAAAACATAGACTCAAGGTGAATCGGCTGCTCTAAATTGCCCTACTACATATTTACATATTTAGAGAAGCCAATTCACGTGGCAGCACTGTGGTGTCGTGGTAAAGCATGTTCTCCTCTCAGCGCTGGGGATCCAGGTTCGAATCCTGATCTGAGTGGAGTTTTCATGTTCTCCACGTGTCCATGTGGGTTTTCTCTGGGTTCTCCAGTTTTCTTCCATAATCCAAAAACATGTATTCAAGGTGTATTGCCTGCTCTAAATGGCTCAATATAGTATGTGTGTGTGCGCCCAGTGATGGATTGGCACCCTGTCCTGGGGAACCCATATAGTTTTTCTTTTTTTAATAAAAACACAACACTGAAGAACTTTTTCTCCACCCGATGATCTCCAGTTGCTCCATGATCTCTTATGATCAGCTGGCTGCTCCTCTCACTCGGCTCCCGTTTCCCCCTCCAGACCTCCACGGATGGGTTCAGTTCCTCAGTTCAAACTGCTCCCTCCATGCCACCAACTGCCGGATCTCCAGAAGACAAGCCGCCCAGAGCAAGGGTTTAAACACCGTACACTTGGAATGAAACCCCACCTCACGTTCCCCCCAAACGTTCCACTGTGGAATCTCCGTAGAGCATCACTGCTTTGATAAACTCCATCTGGACTGGGAGAGGAACCTCCAGCGTGTAGGGGACGGCAGATTAACTTGGTTTATTGTTTCCGGAGGAGGCCATGCGAAAGCTTAAACAACAGCTGAATTAAGCACATGGTTCGAATCAGGATGATGTTAGTGCACTCCAGATCTGCTGAGCTCACTTCCATATTTATCACACATTTCTGTCCCTGGACGGAAAGCTCCTGGACGAAGGGCACGCCTTAAAAGCCTGATTTTATTCCTATAGGATATGATTACACATGCCGATTGGAATTCTCAGCTTCATTCACATTTCTATTGTGGTTTGTCCAACGTGACTTACCAATGGGTGATGAGAATACATCAGTAGGACCTGAGCTGACCATTTGATTGGTCCACTGTACTTGCAGAAGAGACCAGTCTTGAGTTATGTCTCAGAACAGAGTTAGGAAGATCAGTATTCCACTATCAGTATCAGTGAACAATATGAGGAGCTGCCACCACAGTGAGGTCAAAGTACAAGGTGACGTTCATCATTAAAATTAAAGAGCATTTGGTCAGGGCGGCACCGTGGCTTAGTGATTGGCATGTTCTTCTCTCAGCACTGGGGATTCCCAGTTCGAATCCCCATCTGGGTGGAGTTTCCATGCTCTCCCCGTGTCTGCGTGGGTTTCCTCCGGGTTCTCCGGTTTCCACCCGCAGTCCAAAAACATGTATCAAGTCATTTGAGTTCTCTAAATTGCCCCATTTAGAGTGTGTCTGTGTGAGTGAGTGTGTGCCCAGTGATAGATTGGTGTCCTGTCCTGGGTCTATCTGCCCAGTGCCTGAAACGTTCTCCCCTGGATGGGCATAGGGAACCCATTTGCATTTGGTCATTTAGCAGACACTTTTATCCAAAGCGATTTATAATCTGAGCACAGAGTTCATCACAACATCCCTGGAGCAATGAGGGTTAAGAGTCTTGCTCAAGAAACCACATTGGTAACTTTCAATGGACCTGGAATTTGAACTTACAACCTTCAGATTGATAGCCTAACCCCCAAACCACTAAGCTACCACTCCCTAGTGAAGATAGGGTGAGCAGATGTCCCACTTTGTGCGGGACAGTCACACAATTTCATTACTTTTCACACGTCCCGCAAATTTAGACGTTGTCCCACATTGTTATTGGAAGTCAGAATTTAAGCGTGTTTTATAATCCAACATTGGATGGTTGTGTTGCCCGTTATCGTGGGAGAGGCGGGCTGTTTGAATGTCAACCAATCGGGAACGTGGACGCATGTTAAGGGCATCCCCACCAACACAAAAAATGCAAACTAGGTCATATATATATATATATATAAATTCATTCATTATCTCCCGCTTATCCTCTATTAGGGTCGCGGTGGGGTTCCCCATGCCCATCCAGGGGAGAACGTCTCGGGCGCTGGGCAGATAGACCCAGGACAGGGCGCCAATCCATCGCTGGGCATACACTCACTCACACAGACACACTCTATAGGGGGCAATTTTGAGAATTCAATTAACTTGATCCATGTTTTTGGACTGTGGGAGGAAACCGGAGAACCCGGAGGAAACTCATGCAGACACGGGGAGAACATGGAAACTCCACCCAGATGGGGATTCGAACCGGGAATCCCTAGCGCTGAGAGGCGAACGTGCTAAACCACTAAGTCACCGTGCCGCCTATATATATATATATATATGTACTGCCAAATAAAAACTTGCGTATATATATATATATATATATATATATGGCAGTGCATTGGTGTCCCACATTGTCCCACACAAACATAGTCTTTGTCCTACATCTGGTGAAATCTGGTCACCCTAAATGAAGAGTGAGCAGATCCAGAGATTTGTCCTTTAGGGCATTGGATTAATTGGTGGGAGCCAATGGTGAGAGATGAGTGGAGCATCGTGAGGTCTTGAGTACGTTGGTCAGCTGTGGAGGTTTGATGATTGACGGCACAGCTTCCTGATCTCCCAGCATGCATTACAGCAGGAGAGAATCCTGGAACCTGTTAAAGAGCAGGCGTCTCTCATAAAGTGGCTGTTTAGTAACCATTGTGAATAATGTCCTAAATTAAAGAACATTAGCACCACATCCTCCCCCAATTTCACCTTTATAGGAGGTGACTCATCGTTGCCACCTGGAGGGTTTACAGAACACAGCGAGAGAGAGGGAGAGAGCGAGAGAGAGAGGCATATATGGAGGAGCTGGGCGGAGAGCCAGTTACGTGAGAGCAGAGCATCGTCTCCAGTCGGAGTTTTACAGAAAACAGGTGACGCACTCGGAGGTTCGAAGGGAGAAATTATGAAATAAAAATTACACGCATTCTGAATAATACATGCTAGGGATTCCCGAATCCCCATCTGGGTGGAGTTTCCATGTCCTCCCCGTGTCTGCGTGGGTTTCCTCCGGGTTCTCCGTTTTCCTTCCACAGTCCAAAAAACATGGATCAAGTCAATTGAGTTCTCTAAATTGGCCCATTTCGAGTGTGTCTGTGTGAGTGTGTGTGTGTCCAGTGATAGATTGGCGTCCTGTCCTGGGTGTATCTGCTCAGTGCCCAAAACGTTCTCCCCTGGATGGGCATGGGGAACCTGAATAATGTATATGGTCAAGTCAACCTACCACATCCTGCTGATTGCCTAATCCGTGATATTTCCCCTTCGAACTGCCAGCTTTTACCCACTCTGTCGTAGGCAGTAGGCGATTTGGGATGTGACCCATGCTTACACACTTGAATGCACTGATTTGCGGCTGCTGATTGGCTAAAAAGTCGCAGTGATGTGCTGTTAGGGAGTCGTACATAAAAAATAAAAAAAAACATCCATCCATCATCCGCTTTATCCTCTACTAGTGTCAAGGGGGGGGGGGGGGGGCGAGGGCATGCCCATCCAGGGGAGAACATTTCGGGCGCTGGGCAGATACACCCAGAACAGGGCGCCAATCTATTGCTGGGCACACACTCACTCACACTCACACACACACTCTATAGGGGGCAATTTGGAGAATTCAATTGACTGGATCCATGTTTTTGGACTGTGAGAGGAAACCGGAGAACCCGGAGGAAACCCACGCGGACACGAGGAGAACATGGGGACTCCACCCAGTTTGGGATTCGAACCGGAAATCCCCAGCGCTGAGAGGAGAACATGCCAACCACTAAGACACCGTGCCGCCCAAAAAGAGAGCAGTATGTTTTAATTAACAGAGGAAAAAAGGAGGAACCTTCCGCTCAGATGAGCGTTCCCTTTATTTAACGTCATTTAAATTGGTTTACGAACCAGATACAAAAACGAGCGAGCGTTCCGTTTCTTCTTTATAAAAAACAAAATGAAAAGACGAACGAGGCGTCAGCTACAAAAAGACAATCTGTAAATGTGTCCTTCACAATCGAGCGCCCGGGAAACCGAGCACAACCCGTAGATCTGATCAGAACGCCACGTGGACTCTGATGCAAAAAGGTGGATTATACAGTGCCAGTCCAAAGTGTGGACACGCCCCCTTCATGCTCCAGTGTTTATTTCCTCCACTTACCATAAAGATTACAATAACAGACTGTAGAACATCTGTGTTCTTTGATGTTGTTCGCCCCCTGTTGGTTCTCAGGAGCATCACGGAACAGGTATCATTTGGGTGGTGGATTGTTTATGGTCAGTTCTGCAGTGACACCAATGTGGTGGGGGTTTTTAGTGTAGTTTGATTTCTCCAACTCAGTGACACTGCTGGGATAGGACTAATGCACCCACCAAATAATACCTGCTCTGTGGGGGGTACTATTGGGGTTCTAAGCATTAGAACAGAGTACACAGTATGTCCTGTAGAACACAGATGGACTACAGAATGTTACTGTAGAACTAAAGTCCATCTTATCATATAGATGAAGTTTGTAGTTCTACAATTACAGACTGTAGAACATCTGTGTTCTTTGTTGTTGTTAGTCCTGCTCTGTGGGGGTACTATTGAGGTTCTGACCATTAGAGAACAGACTACACAGTATGTACTGTAGGACACAAACAGATGGACTACAGCCTGGAATTGTAGAACTACAAAGTCCAAGTGGAACTGAGAACATAGACAATAAGTAGAGAAGTCCATTTAGAACCACAACATTAAGTTACTTAATCCATCAAACCGTTTCATATTCATCGAGTTCTCACAGTAGATTTGCAGAGGCTTGTCCCAGCCTCCTGATCATCATCATCATCATCATCATCATCATCATCATCATCATCACCTGTAAAAAGCTTCATGTATGGTTATATTTCTGGGTTAAATAAAGGAATTATTTTGGACCCACCGGCTCCTCGTGATCACCGATCACCCGAAAGGACGCCTACACAATCACCATGCTCCCCAGTGTCGAGCTGCAATGACGAGAATCTCTCAAAACGGAAACAGAAAAATCACACATGACGGAAATATAAAGTGGCAGAGCTCCACACGTTCCAAACGGAACCGCCCCACAACGTCCTCGGGAGGTTCCGCGGGACACGGCCAGTGCTAGTGGAGAACGGGTTTAAAAAGACGGCGCCCTCCTGCTAGATGTAGAACTGGTGTGCAGCTAATTGGTCCATGAAGGGGCGCACTAGGTTATCAGTGGCGAAGTAAAAGATCAGGCCGAAGGTAATGGAGATGGGGAGGGCGGGGAGGGCCTTCTTAAAAATGGCCAGTAGGAGGAGCGTTAGACACAAACCCTGCAGAGGAAGACACATGACAGTCATTAGATTGAGATAGAACCTTAAAGTGGTAAAGAATAGTGGATTGTATAGTAATTAACATAATAAATATAACATTTGGTAAAACAGAGGATCTTTGTGGGTGGAGCCATTTGGGTCACGCCCATATATTGAACTCAGGATTGTGGGAAATGATGGTCACAGTACCCAGCCCTGTACAGTAGTTCAGAACGTCTTTAATGAACAGAACATGTGCTCTGGCTTAGTGGTTGGCATGTTCTCCTCTCAGCGCAAGGGATTCCCGGTTGGAATCCCAATCTGGGTGGAGTTTCCATGTTCTCCCCATGTCCCCGTGGGTTTCCTCCGGGTTCCTCCCACAGTCCAAAAACATGGATCAAGTCAATTGAGTTCTCCAAATTGCCCCATATAGAGTGTGTGTGTGAGTGAGTGAGTGTGTGCCCAGTGATAGATTGGTGTCCTGTCCTGGGTCTATCTGCCCAGCGCCCGAAACGTTCTCCCCTGGATGGGCACTTGGAATATCAGGCGTTTCAGAATGTCGGCCCATCTGTGCAGTACTGCCATCCAATGGCTTATTGCTGTAATTGCAGTCAAAATAGAGTTATAACTAAAACTTTATGTCTTTATGGCCTTGTCTTTGTCTTGGAAGAATTCATTTATTTAATATCTTCCTCTATATTCTCTAACTGGGGTTGCTGGGTGGATACACCCACCAATCTATCACTGGGAACACTCACAAGGACACTCACTATATGGGGCAATTTACAGTATTCAATTTCTAACACCATTTTTTACAGGTCTTTGATATACATCCTACACTAGAAACACATGCCGTGTGAAGATATGCAGAACTCACTGTGGAACATCTCAATCATTAAACTTGTGTGTTTCATTTAATTCTAGAACTTGATGGTTGGGTTCAGTGTACAGGCTCACCCCCCTCCCAAACCAATTAAGAGTCCATAATGGACTTGGGATTTGAACTTCCAATCTTCAGATTAATAGCCAAACCACCAAGCCACCACTCCCTACTATACTGTGTAGCTCTGTCTTTATGGAACTCTTTGGGGGAGGCCTTTTTTTGTTAATTACAACAGTTTTGTTTGTTGTAGAGCAAGGATCATCGATGTATGGATGTGTGAGTTTGGTGTGGAAGAACCTGACTGGCTGACAGAAAGCTCAATGAACATCTTTCTTATAAACCAACACCCAACATCAGTGTCTGACCTCACAAACGCTCCTCTGGAGAAATTTTTTCCCAGTGACGCTAAAATCTTGTGGAAGCTTCCTTTTTTATAAAAGCAAAGATGTAAGTGTAAGTGGGTGTCCCAATACTTGTGACGTAATGACTTAATAAATCTAGTTTGAGTAAGCGGTCTTCATGCACTTTATGTATTTTATGTAAATAATCTCCATCTTGACCTTCTGGTTCATACTTACGATAAGAATAGCTACGAAGCAGGCGAGTGTGGTGTTCCAGTCACCGCTGGCCGTCGCTGAAGCCTTTCCCACCAGCATACTGTAGAAGATGAAGTCGCCAAGACCCAGCTTCACGCCCCCTGTACACAAAAACACACCAAGATCTCAGCGCACGCTCACTGCGCATGACGCCAAACTCTAATTACCGAGCAAACATTCTGGTATTTGGTGTGGGCGGGGCTGTGGTTGGTAATTAAAACCTCAGCATTTCCACGATCTCCTAATCGTCCTGTTTATAACATCCTCCAACATTAAACGTGTGCGTGCATGACTTCTGATAATAAACACAGCCAGTGTGGCCGTCTGAAGCATCACAGACACCGCCTTTAGGTGTGTAGTAGGTCGGGTGTGTATTCAGCTGAGTTTGTTGTTTGTTCAATGCCACGTAAACACAGTCAGGTTATGTAACATTTGGTATATGGAGTGTATATATATATATATATATATAGAGAGAGAGAGAGAGAGAGAGAGAGAGAGAGAGAGAGAGAGAGAGTCATATACATATATGTATATAACATTTATATGTGTGTGTACATATATATGTATACATACATACATATACACACATACACAGACACACACACACACACACACACACACACACACACACACACACACACACACACACACACACACACATATATATATATATATATGGCATGTT